>JAHLWZ010000937.1:2288-40838 GCA_020536535.1 Pelomyxa schiedti | reverse complement strand
CATTGGATACCTCAAAGTTACTTGTGTCCTCCTGGATATGGCTTCATCACCAACAAGCACTACATTCATTTTCCTCACAACAAGTCAGAGAGTATTAAATATACCATCACCAGGAGATGACCCACAATTCCTTCCAACAACCGTCTGCAGACAAACTCAGCGTGGTAATCAATTAAATAGCATACACACAGCCGCACCAAAACAACACACTCTCCCATAATGGCAGTAACACACGCGCACGGGAAATACGCAACGAGGGGCGTCATTGCCAGCCAGGCCCCCTTTGGACATCCCGGACCCATTATCTAAAACGACAGCCTGCACCCCGCCCCCAGAGCAACTGCTATTACTGCTGGACACCGGGGTCTGCATTCTCTGCCCAACGCACCAACGCCTCCTGCCCTTTTCGTTTTCTTCTGAAGAAGCGGATCTTGATTCGGAACCGAGGTTGGGGTCGTTCAAAGAAACAAACCCGAAGGTCGCCCCGGGAACCGGCGCAACCCAGCCCATAACCAAGCAACTGTTGCGGGAGCGAAGTAAATAACCGACAGCGATACCGAGGGACTTACAGGGCTTGCTGTGATGAAGGCGTTGAGTAACCTGTTGCACAAGGCCATCGGCAGCTCGTCGTCGGATGACAAGAGGGCGTTGATGACTACATCGTCGTCCGATGACTCTGCCCCGCCCCCTTACACCGAACTGGTATGCTATTATGGGTTTTGATTGCTACTGCTTGAATTCTAGAGTCTATACTATACCCTATAAACTACTTTACAAAAACAAAAAACATCCAAACTAAACAATGGGAAAAAAAAAAGCCTCTCCCAGCCGAAATGAGGGAAGAAAAAGGTTTAACCGTCTATATCATTTGTAACTATTCAACCTTCCTTAGTAAAGAAAAAAGAACCCACTGAGGCTGCAACACCTAGCATTGTATCAACAACCCCACCTCACTCCACAACACCATGTACTTCAACTTCAACTACTGCTGTTGCACCTGCAACTCCAACCAAAACAGCTGCCTCAACACCTTCAGCACCCATCACACCATCACCCCCAAGCACCGCCTCGGCAGCAACACCTCCTCCTCTTCTCATTGACTTTACTCCAACTGTCACACCGCAACAAACCCCCACTGTATTAATAGCCCCAAAAACAGAACCAACAACAACAAGCACCACTATCGAGCCAGCAACAAGACCTCTTCAAGCCACAACACCAGAGGCAGCGGCACCCCAAAAACCAGTACCCCCTGAAACACCGATTTCAGCAGTAACAATACCTCCACCGCCGCAACACCCAGCGGCAATTGTATCCTCAACACTGCCACCAAGTTCAATGCCAACACCTTCCACCCCGACTGCAAAACCCGTGGAGAAAACAAGTCCAGTGAAAGTTGATGATCCAAAGGTTGAGCTGGTTGATTGCCCGATGTGCTTCCAACAGTTCCTCCCATCAAAGGTTCTTCTTCCTCTTCTTCCCCCCCTTTTTTTTATCCAACACTTAAAACAATGCAGATTGAGCAACATGCTGCCAATTGCACCGGAGGAGAGCCTCCCGCCAAGGAGACAGCTCCAAAGTCAACAGAAATCAAAGCTCCTCCACTGTCACCAACAGTTACAACACCCGCAACCCCTGTAAATATCACTCCTGTGGTGTCAACTCCAACACCTTTGGAGACTTTGAAACCAACCCCAGCTCCCGTTCCAACTCCAACTCCAACACCCATTGCTCCTGTTCAACACCCAGATGCAAAGAGGGTGCAATTGATGCCAATACAGTCAAATTCATCTCCAACGGATTCCAAGACAACTGTTGCTCCTTCAACAAGTTTCTTCTTTCATTTGATTATTGAAGGCAACACATTCTCACACTGTTTTGTTTTCCCCCTTCACAGGTCCTCCAAAGAACGATTCAAGCTGGGGCGACATTCTCAAGAAACAAGAGGAAATGCTCAAGTCCCTGATGGCAATGGTTCCTCCATCCACCCTTTCCGCCCTCGCTGCATCCTCTTCATCAATCAAATCACCCGAGTCAATTGGAATTAACAACACCGCTGAAGAACTTCAGCCATTGATTAAGCAACAGACCGGCGACGGTGATGATGCCACTCCAATGGTCACCACCATCCCCCTTTCACCTCCAAAACCTTCCGCTCCAACAACACCAACGGCCCCAAAACCAGTGGAGAAAACAAGTCCAGTGAAAGCTGAGGCTCCAAAGGTTGAGTTGGTTGATTGTCCGATGTGTTTCCAACAGTTCCTCCCATCCAAGGTTCTTCTTCCTCTCTCCTTTTTTGCCTTCATCAACACAACAATGAAAAAAATGCAGATTGAGCAACATGCTGCCAATTGCACAGGAGGAGAGCCTCCTGCCAAGGAGACAGCTCCAAAGCCAACAGAACTCAAAGTTCCCCCAGCACTCTCTCCTGCACCAAAGACAGAAATCTGCCCTGTTTGTGCTCAGGAAGTTCCATCCACTCAGGTAAAATTCGGACTCCACTCCTCTCCCGTGAAATCTCACTGATGATACATTTCTTTTTTTCTTTCTAAGATTGTTGAACATGTGGAAATGTGTCTGATTGCAAATGAAGCACCTTCTGATGCTCCCACAACAAAGCCGGCCAGCAAAGTGCCTCCATCACAAGCCCTTGCTCCAACACCATCCACACCAACTAAAACCACATCCGCCACTTCTGAGACCAAACAACCTGAACCAACAACCTCTCCTGCCGCCTCCTCTTCCAGTGGAAGTTCTGCATCAATTCCAACTCCTGTTCCAACCCCAGCCTCATCTACAGCAGCTTCAACTTCCACTTCAACTTCTGCAACTACAAGTACAACAACTACAACCACAACTGAAACCTCACGGCATGAAAACGATGAAGATGACGAGGAATTATACGAAGATTGCCCTTCTTGTGGCAAACCAATCTCAATTGCGGAGGTAAACTGGCGGATCTTTTGAACCTTCAAAATCTAAAATTGCCATCAGATATTTGATCACGTGAAGACATGCAAACCACGGAAGAAGAGCACAGTGGAAACATGCCCACTTTGCTTCTTGACATTTCCTGCTTCCGAGGTTTTTTTTTTTTATCCTCCTCCCTTCCCTCCTCCTCCTCTTCTTCTTCTTTGTACTTTCTTCGTGACACAGTCACGCACGAACAGATGGAAGATCACCTTGCCGAGTGTGTTGGAAGTGCTCCGAAAGCAAAGAAAGATCTTGTCACAACTTGTCCGTTGTGGTGTGTGTGCCTCGCTTTTTCCGTTCCTTCATCGTAATTGTAATCACAACAAACACAACAGTTCCAAGCTGTTCCCGGTTTCCAAGATGGAAGCGCACGTTAAGGACTGCCTTCTCGTCAAGAAGACAAGGCCAAAAACACCGGTGTGTGTTTGTGTGAATTCCTCTTTCCCCTTTTGCTCAGTTTCATGACTCACCAACAACAAACAGCCATCATCATCACCAGCGACAGCAGCAGCAACATCAGCTGCCACTGCTGCTGCAGCGGCGGCATCGGCGGCGGCACTGCAACAACTTCAGGAGATGCTGCCGTTCATCGACGATGAGGGAGCAAAGGAAGCACTGTCACAATCGAACGGTAACGTGGAGGCAGCAGTTGCAATCATTCTCGGAACGCAGGGATCTTCTGACGACATGTTCGAGGAACCCACCGAAGTGTCTTCTGTCATTCCTCCTGGTTGTGCCCACAATCTCAACCTTCAGATTGACTCATCTTCTTTCCTCCACTTGCAGACACACCAGCCAATTTGCGGAAGTTGATGTTTATTTTCCCGCACACGGACTTGATCACTCTCAAAACAACACTCGAGAGTGCAAGTATGTAGTTGTTATTGTTTGTTTTCCCAACTCTTTGTGCCAGTCAAAACATTCTCACACCAATAAAATACAGATGGGGATGTGAACAGGGCAGTTGCATACCTCATGGGAGGAGACATTTGGGATCTGTACGTGGACGAAATTCCCGAAGGCCTGGGAATTGCCCCACTGCCATCCGGAAATGATATTGCCCCAGGTGAGCCAATCAAGAAGAACGGAGTCATCATTCGAATCAACAAAAAGGCTCCCTGCCAGTCATTCAATGCAATGAATGTATGCCATGAGCCCGCTGTGTTTTCATTCTGAATTCTGTTTGCACTGACTTCTTTTTTTGTTTTCAAGGGGGATCCAGTGGATTTGATATCATCATGCCTTCCAGGAGACAGTGCTCAGTTTTGTGCGTATTGTTTCTGCACAATGATCCAGAGGGAGCAAGTAAATTCCCTCCATTTCATCAGCTTGTTAATATAATTTTTCTGAAAACAAACAGAAACACTTTGGTGACTTTTACGTGTTTTATCACTCTTATTCCCTTGCTTCCATTCTTTATGAGCTCCAGTCTGAGGTATGCGTGTGTGCGTGTGCACTGATATTGAGTTGAAAATCCAACCCCCAAAACTCAAAACTCAGATTGCAAGTGTTATTTACGGAATGAGTTCGGACTTCCCTCCTCTCCCACGGCTTCTTCACGCTCCATTCCGTGGAAAGAAAAATCTTTCAGTTCTCCAATCCGAGTTGCATGGAAGTGTATGTGTTCAACAAACGCTTCCTTTTCCTTTGCAATAAACGTCTCCCAAAAAAAGGACCACAACGTGAGTTTCCGAGCATTGGCCATTGCTGCCAGCAACGGGTTGTTCGCTACCAGCAGTGAAATGCACCCCATCAGTTGTTTCATGGTATTATTCTTGTTCTTTTTCACCGAACTCTCACCATCTTCATCTCAAAAGCAAGGCTATTCCTGCGGCGATGTGGAGTGGGGAAAGTTGCTGAAAGATGTTTTGACAGCCGTTGGATTCACAGGTGCGCGTTTCGTTTGATGTTGTTAATTGTGATGAATATTTCATAATTTTCTCTCTGACCAAAGAGTAGGCCGGGAAGTTGATGATGCGGCCAAGAAGGTCATTGACATCGGGGCGAAATACTACATTCCAACTTCTCACTTTGGTGCCGGCACCCAAGCTTACAGTGCCCCAAGCACCGCACATCCTCCCGGAAACATGTTGCAGGTTTTTCTATATTCCACACACCATGGAAAAAAGCTCACATGTTGTGAAGATATTCATTCACAAGGAGATTCTGGATGACGTTGCCTATCCCTGCCAGCCGTACGGTCACCCAATACAACACAGTGGAACGTTTGCGGAATACCTCAAGTCCAACCCAACAGGACAGACCCGGATTTTCGCATTCCCGGCTCTGTTTGTTGACAGGAATCACGTATCCAAATCCCATCTTCTTCCTCAGCCGACAACATTCTAACACACACTAACAACACACAACAACAACAGGCGTTTATTTACCATTATTGTGCGAACCAGGACCTGTGTTGCCCTGACAGCAAAGTTCCCGGCAGCCGTGGTGCCCTCAAGAGGGAACTCCGTGCTGTTTTAAAACCTGTACTAGGTATACTCTCACCCCACATACTCATTCTCTATGTGTCTACTCTACCACATTTCACAATTTTTATTTCTGCACAGGAACCTCTGAAGGCCGCAGGGCTGCTTTCCAGAGAATCCAGGCACATGAGTAAAACACAAATACTCTCTCTGTCTTGTGCACAAGACACACACAGCACCAACAAACTGTTGATTCCGACTTCAATTTGTTTATGTGAAAAGCGATGATGGCACTCAAGTATCAAAACCGTAAATCTTTGACGAAAAGGCGCTGTCCAATCGTTGTTGTGTGGATCTGACTGACAAGGGACGGGGGTAGTTGTTGATTAATGAACGATGAGGGCCACTCAAGGACCTTCTTCACAAGGCAGTTGGGGACCAATCGTAGTCGGCGGGGGGCGGGACGTCGTCGTACGAGAGACTGGCACAACCTCTTCGGCTTCTGAGGCCACTGACATTGTGTGTATATGCGGTATGTGTGTCTACAATCTGTGCTATGATGGTGTATTGAGTTTGTTTAATAGTAACAAAACGAAAACAATTCCTTACATTGGAAAAAAAATAAAAGCCAGTTATGGGCGACACGAGGGACCAGAAAGGTTATTTGTCTGCCATTTATTTATTAAAAAATTATGTCCAAGTTACAATCCCACAGTTATAACTGAATTAATTAGTTACTTCTGTAGTGGACAGTACAAGCAGAACACCTTTCATCACCGCAACCTCACAACCACCACAAAGCTCCTCCACCACAACAATTCCTCCTTTAATTGACTTGACTCCCGAGAGTCAACAACTTTGCACCACAACTATTGCCCCACAAGAAATTTCCACTGTACCAATACCCCCGGCAGCTCCAATAACACCCACCACACCACCGCAAACACATATAACACCCTCAACTCCAGTTTCTGAAGCACCAGTGACAATTCCTCCTCCGGAAATAATGAAAGTTGCACCACCGACATTTCAATCACCTGATGTTATTACTCCAGTTCAACATCCAGATGGAAAGGAGACCCTGCTGATACCATTGTCATCAACAACAACTGATACATATCCTTTGATTAAACAACAGACCAGCAACGGTGATGATGCCACTCCAAAGGTCACCACCATCCCCCTTTCACCTCCAAAACCTTCTGCTCCAACAACACCAACGGCCCCAAAGCCAGTGGAGAAAACAAGTCCAGTGAAAGTTGAGGATCCAAAGGCTGAGTTGGTTGATTGTCCAATGTGTTTCCAACAATTCCTCCCATCAAAGGTTCTTCTTCCTCTTTTCCTTTTTTTTTTGTCCTCATCTTGGCGATGTGTGTCAACAACATAAAACAATGAAAAAATTCAGATTGAGCAACATGCTGCCAATTGCACTGGAGGAGAGCCTCCTGGCAAGGAGACAGCTCCGAAACCAACAGAAATCAAAGCTCCTCCACTGTCACCAACAACAGTGCCAACACCATCGACTCATGTAAATATCACTCCTGTGGTGTCAACTCCAGTCACAACAACACCTTTGGAGACTTTGAAACCAACCCCCGCTCTCGTTCCAACTACAACTGCATCTCCAACTCCAACTCCAACACCCATTGCTCCTGTTCAACACCCAGACGCGAAGGGGGTGCAATTTGTGCCAGCACAGTCAGATTCATCTCCAACGGACTCCAAGACAACTGTTGCTCCTTCAACAAGTTTCTTCTTTCATCCTTTCTTCGTTTCACAACACACTCACTGTTTCCCTCCCAAGGTACTCCAAAGGGCGATTCAAGCTGGGGCGACATTCTCAAGAAACAAGAGGAAATGCTCAAGTCCCTGATGGCAATGGTTTCTCCATCCACCCTTTCCGCCCTCGGTGCATCCTCTTCATCATCAATCAAATCACCCGAGTTAATTGGAGCAAACTCGAAAGAACTGCAACCATTGATCAAGCAGCAGCAGCAGACGGGCAGTGAGGTTGACTCTCCAAAGACCCCCACCACCACAACCCCAACCACCATCCTCCCCTCAAAACCAAACAACATCTCATCAACAACACCAACGCCGGCAGTGACACCAACAGCAGCAACGGTCCCAAAGCCAGTGAAAGTTGAGGATCCATCACCTGAGTTGGTTGATTGTCCGATGTGCTTCCAACAGTTCCTCCCATCAAAGGTTCCGTTCTCCTTCCTCTCCTTCTTCTCTTTTTTATATTCTCGCCTCAAACAATGAATGTAGATTGAACAACACGCTGCCAATTGCACAGGGGGAGAGCCACCTCCCAAGGAGACAGCTCCAAAGCTGAAGCCAATGGAAATTCACACTCCGTCCTCAACACTGCGTTCTGTTTTATCCAAGACTGAAACGTGCCCAATCTGTGCCCAGGAGGTTCCAACCACTCAGGTAAAAAACTCCGAAAAACCACCATAATCTCTCCCCTCCTCTGTGAGTTCAAGCTGATTTTCATTTCAACAGATTGTTGAACACGTTGAAATGTGCCTTCTCGCAAATGAAGAAGCACCTTCTGCCAAAGTTCTCAAAACAACAACAACCTCAAACAAAGAACACCAACCATTCCGAGGTTCTTGGGCACAGAAACCACCCAAGCCAAGCAGCAACACAACCCCTGCACTGCTGAAGCCGACAATAACAACCCCTGTTGTTTCATCTTCCCATTCTTCTTCTGCATCTCCCAGTGACAGTGCCATGTCAAATTCAACTCCGTCTCCCGCTTCAGCAGGCTCATCATCATCATCATCCACAACATCACCTTCTGTTGTGTCCACCACCTCAGCAGTGACAACAACAACAACAACAAAAGCACCAGAAACCACACGGCGGGAAGAAAATAATGTTGATGAGGATGAAGAGGGGTTGTCCGAAGATTGTCCCTCCTGTGGCAAACCTTTCCCCATCTCAGAGGTATCAATCAAATTGCTCTTGTTGGAAACAACAACATTTCTGACATATATATTTTCATCGTCAGATATTTGACCACGTGAAGACATGCAAACCACGGAAGAAGAGCACAGTGGAAACATGCCCACTTTGCTTCTTGACATTTCCTGCTTCCGAGGTTTGTTTTTTTTATCCTCCTCCTCTTCTTCTTCTTTGTACTTTTTCGTGACACAGTCACGAACGAACAGATGGAAGATCACCTTGCCGAGTGTGTTGGAAGTGCTCCGAAAGCAAAGAAAGATCTTGTAACAACCTGTCCGTTGTGGTGTGTGTTCCTTCTTTTTTTCCCTTCATAATCACAACAAACACAACAGTTCCAAACTGTTCCCGGTTTCCAAGATGGAAGCACACGTGAAAGACTGCCTTCTTCTCAATAAGTCAAGGCCAAAAACACCGGTGTGTGTCTGTGTGAATTCCTCTTTCCCCTTTCGCTGAGTTTCATGACTCACCGACAACACACAGCCATCATCACCACCAGCGACAACGACATCAACATCAGCTGCCACTGCTGCTGCAGCGGCGGCATCGGCGGCATCGGCGGCAGCACTGCAACAACTTCAGGAGATGCTGCCGTTCATCGACGACGAGGCAGCGAAGGAAGCACTGTCACAATCGAACGGGAATGTGGAGGCAGCAGTTGCGATCATTCTCGGAACGCAGGGATCTTCTGACGATATGTTCGAGGAATCCACCGAAGTGTCTTCCGTCATCCCTCCTGGTTGTTTCCCCCCCAATCTCCCACAATCTCTCGTTCCTCTATCGTTTTCCGATCTCAACCTTCAGATTGACTCATCTTCTTTCCTCCACTTGCAGACACACCAGCCAATTTGCGGAAGTTGATGTTTATTTTCCCGCACACGGACTTGATCACTCTCAAAACAACACTCGAGAGTGCAAGTATGTTGTTCCCACCTGTTTGTGCCAGTCAAAACATTCTCACACCAATAAAATACAGATGGGGATGTGAACAGGGCAGTTGCATACCTCATGGGAGGAGATATTTTCGATCTGTACGTGGATGAAATTCCCGAAGGCCTGGGAATTGCTGCGCTGCCATCCGGAAATGATGTTGCCCCAGGTGAGCCAATCAATAAGAATGGAGTCATCATTCGAATCAACAAAAAGGCTCCCTGCCAGTCATTCAATGCAATGAATGTATGCTGCCATAGGGCTTTGTCGTGGCTGACTTCTTTTTTTGTTTTCAAGGGGGATCCAGTGGATTTGATATCATCATGCCTTCCAGGAGACAGTGCTCAGTTTTGTGCGTATTGTTTCTGCACAATGATCCAGAGGGAGCAAGTAAAATACCTCATTCTATCATCGTTTAACTCTCCAACAAAAACAGAAACACTTCGGTGACTTTTATGTGTTTTATCACTCTTATTCCCTTGCTTCCATTCTTTATGAGCTCCAGTCTGAGGTGTGTGCACTGATAATGAGTTGAAAACCCAACCCAAAGCCAAAAACTCAGATTGCAAGTGTTATTTACGGAATGAATTCGGACTTCCCTCCTCTCCCACGGCTTCTTCACGCTCCATTCCGTGGAAAGAACAGCCTGTCAGTTCTCCAATCTGAGTTGGGTAATGGAAATGTACGTGTTGAACTCAATTGCCGTGCAGCCTCTGATAAATCCACCCACAGGACCACAACGTGAGTTTCCGAGCACTGGCCATTGCTGCAAGCAATGGATTGTTCGCTACCACCAGCGAGATGCACCCCATCAGTTGCTTCCTGGTATTATTTTTGTTCTTTTTCACCGAACTCTCATTCATCTTCATCTCAAAAGCAAGGCTATTCCTGCGATGATGTGGAGTGGGGAAAGTTGCTGAAAGATGTTTTGACAGCCGTTGGATTCACAGGTGCGCGTTTCGTTTGATATTGTCAATTGTGATGAATATTTCATAATTTTCTCTCTGACCGAAGAGTAGGCCGGGAAGTTGATGATGCGGCCAAGAAGGTCATTGACATTGGCGCGAAATACCACCTTCTCACTTCCCACTTTGGTGCCGGCACCCAAGCCTACAGTGCCCCAAGCACCGCACATCCTTCCGGAAACATGTTGCAGGTTTTTTCGAAATCCCACACACCATGGAAAAAAGCTCACATGTTGTGAAGATATTCATTCACAAGGAGATTCTGGATGACGTTGCCTATCCCTGCCGCGCATATGGTCACCCAGTAAAACACAATGGAACGTTTGCGGAATACCTCAAGTCCAACCCAACAGGACAGACCCGGATTTTCGCATTCCCGGCTCTGTTTGTTGACAGGAATCACGTATCCAAATCCCATCTTCCTTCTCAGCCGACAACATTCTAACAACACACACTAACAACACAACACACAACAACAACAGGCGTTTATTTACCATTATTGTGCGAACCAGGACCTGTGTTGCCCTGACAGCAAAGTGCCTGGCAGCCGTGGTGCCCTCAAGAGGGAGCTCCGTTACGTTCTAAAACCTGTTCTAGGTTTCTCATCTATCATCTCACATTTCTGCTCACTATTTTTATTTCTGCACAGGAACCTCTGAAGGCCGCAGGGCTGCGTTCCAGAGAATCCAGGCACATGAGTAAAACACAAATACAATCTTTGTCTTGTGCACATACCTCAAAAAAAACCATTGTTTGCTTCTTTTTCAAAAAGGAAATCTGCGAGGGAAACACATATCAAATGTCCACGTGCTCGGAGGGTAAAAGCAACCAAATTGTGGGAGGGATTGCGTCTGCCGTTCCGTGCTCCGAATTGTGCAAGAAATGGCTTTGTTGTTCTCAAGGGAGCTCCGTGCAGAATAACAGACATGGTGACATCCAAGAGCGGGAAGCACGGTCACACCAACGTGCACGTGGCAGGCTGTGACATTTTCACCGGGAGGATGTATGATCTGATATGTTCCTCCACTGAAATGATGGTATGTCACCCTCAATTCCCCTTAAGTGTTAAGGGTTAAAAGGACGTTCCACAAGTGAGTACTGTTGAGTACGACGTGATTGACATATCTGACGGGAGGGTTTCTCTTTTTGGCGGCGCTGGGAAACTGGAGGAGGTCACAGTACCAGAGGGTGAGATCGGTGCTCAGATTCGAGAGGCGTTTGAGAGGGCCGATAACGTCGTGGTTTCATGCACAAAGGCAAGGGGCACCATACAAAGTAAACAGCCACTGAGAAAAGTGGGGGATTGATGCACAAGAAAGTGCATGAGCAATTTGAATCAAGTGCATTGTTTTTTTTTTTTTTACAAACAAAACCAAAAAAAAAGGAGGATTTCTCAATGAGCACCCTTGACGCTTGGGATTATTGCAGGGCATTGTTGTGTCTGATAACGAGCACCGACAGGGGGCACGACTGGTCCCAGGTCTGAATACACAGACCCGTTGGCTGGTGTCAGGTATCCAAGTACTTCCATGATAAAGTCAACAACAGCCCACACCTAAATGGTTGGTTGTTGGGTCAGCAAATTTTTCATTTATTAAGAACAGAATTACCCCGAGTCCGCCAAGAGAGAGCATCTTGAATACACCCCAGCCGGCGTATCCAATATAGAATCTGTCTGCTCCAAATCCTCCAAGCATTGCACTATCCGGGTTTGTGTTAAAAAACATTGTCAATTAAATTATTAGTAATTTAATTTTAATTAGTTAAATTGTAATTAATTGAATTAGTTACAATGTAACTAGAAAGCAGATACAGACCTGAGGAATACAGTGGTTACCCATGTATTACCGCTGGCCCAGTTGCAAGGCACCCACTTCTGGAATATTCTGCTTCCTTAAGTTGATGCAAGTTAACGGGGTGTGCAAGTGACAACGCCGCACTGACGTCTTTTAATTAGGTACAACCGAGGCAAAGGAAGTCATTTGGCACAGTGCAATTGGTTATGTACATGTCAGACCGGCCACTTGCACAATTCCTGGAATAAATCGTAGCGTTACAGAGAGGAATGAAAAATAGAACCTACACTCACCTTTTACCTGTGCAACTGTGAAGATATTCAGGAGCCTGCCAGCAATGCAAACAATCCCACGTTCTCATAAATGTTTGTGGTCCCTTGCATTTGATTGAGAACCTAACACAGAACCGGAGGGAAAAAAAGGAGGAGAGACCCACCACACAGGGAATAGTCGATGTGCAAGTGATGTTCTGAGTCACACCGTATGTACACTGACAAGAGTACTCGCACACCAACTTGTGCGCCGGAACAGAATAACACTTCACAAGTTCAGTTCATTGGCATAGTAATATATTGCAGCACAAACCACACTAAACAAAACAACTAGAGGCGTACGCTAGGTCTCGACAAGAACCTCGTGGTGGCATTATAATCCGCTGCCGTCGCGATGACGTCACCGCGTGACCGTTTTTCAGTTGCACCACACACCAGCGCAGCGGCCACCCCAAAAACCAATACTACGACGCGCCCCAGCTTCATGGTTCGTCAAGAACCAAGTTCAGCGACACCGAAAGACGAGACGCGACCAAAACAGTCGGCACCAGGGTTGTTATTCAAGTTACTTGATGGTGCTTGTTTAAGTAAAACCCAGATAAACAAGTAGTGTGCCTTCGCAAAAAAATGAGCTTTGTGACTCCTTTATTTGGGAAACAATCCGACTCACCTGGTGAGCGCCACACAAGGGCTATTTTAGGGGAAATCAAGGTGCAACACCAACGAAAACAACCCCCTAACAGATAAGCAAGTACTTGTTGAGACTTGGCAACGAAATTTCAAACGATACTTGCCAAGTACTTACTTGAAATAACAACCCTGGTCGGCACAATGATGGCATCACAAGCCGAAAACAGACTCCAAAGCAACAACAACGGAACAACCAACACGAGGCACGATGAGGTGCAACGCCTGCTGTCAATCTCGCGGGTGGTTTGGGAACAAGTGGTGTCGCCGATGTGGATCCGCGCGCAACCGAACGGCGGGCTCAGCCCCCTGTCGCAGACCAAGTGCGTGAGGCTGATGACCCTCGCCGAGGCTTTTTTCCCGGTGGTGGCCAGGGCCTGCCTCACAGTGCTGGCCACGACGCCGAGGCAGAGGGCCGAGCTAGTGGGCGCGGCGCCGCTAAAGCACTGGTCCTCGTACTTTGCACTGGAGTGCGGGGCGAGGGCGGGAGGGGGCGACGGCGAGAGGGGCAGGTGCGTGGCGTGGATGCTGGCGCACAGGGCCACCAGGAACCCATGCAAGGAGCGATTGGCTGTGCTCAGGGGACTGTGTGTTGCTGGCCACTTGACTGCCGCTAGGTGCCTGGTGGATCCACCCCGCTGTGGTGGTGGTTGCGGTGGTGGTGACAGTGGTTCTTCTTCTTCCAGTGCTGCGGAATTCCCAGGGGAAACGGGTGGTGGCACTTCGGCGGAATCGTCGAGCAGCTTCCTGCCACTGGGTGATCCTGTGGATGTTGGGGATGTGGACGTGGAAGCACTGCTTAGCTGCGTGTGCCAGGCGGGGAAGCTGGATGTTGCGCAGTGGATTGTGAAAAGGTTCAGTGTGAAGGGGTGGGAGCTCAGTGATCCGTTTCTTCTCGCGCTTGTTGGTGGCCACCTGGAAGTGGTGGAGTGGCTTCATGGACTCTTTGATGTGAAGCGCGTATGCTACATGCAGGACAGCTTTGGAGTTCATTGCTACGCATTTAGAAGTGGAAACCTTGAAGTTATGAAGTGGAGTGTCTCTCTAATTACTCTCGAGAAAAGGGAAGCTTCCCGTGCTGTGGCTCGGTTTCTGGAAAGCAAAAAGCCAGCAGAAGAACGGATAAAGGGATGCAAGTGGGTGGTGAAGCATTATCCGTCCCTTAACTGGGAACGACTTCTAAGTTCTGCCTCCGATGTGGAGACACACAAGTGGTTCATTCAAAACGGTGTGCTGCGCGCAGGAGAGACTGAGCTATTTCGTGCTTTAAGTGACTTATGTGACGTGAAGTTTGCCGAGTGGCTCCTTGATGAATGCCACGTGAACTTGCCGGACCCATTTCTTTTCCGTTCAGTCTTTCGGAACAGGAAAGACAGTGTTGAAGTGGTGAAGCTGCTGCTGCAGAGGGCAAAGGACCTCCCACGATCAGTCATTGAAAACGGCATCAGTGATGCACTGGCATCGAATAACACAAAAGTTGTCCAGTGGCTTAAAGCTACATACTGCCGCCCACCAGGCGGGCCAGTGCAGTATCCAACGCTTGCTGACTGTGCTCTTTCCAAGGCCGCTTGGTTTGATACACTCAAGCAAACCGTTGACCATGTGCCAAATGAGATGATTAATGTGAGTGATGTAGTTGCAGGAGTTGAAATCTGTCTGAAGAACAGCAACTACAGTGGAGCTTTGTACCTGCTTAACACATTCCACCCTCGGCGTGATGAGAACTCAGCGATGTGGAATTCCCTGCTGTTGGCTGTTACAAAAGCTGACTTTTCCTCAGCAAAGCAGATGGCTGAACTTGGACAGTTTTCACAGTCAGATGTGGTGTCCATTGTTAGTGATGCCAATTCCACCAAGCTTGTGAAGTGGTTGATTGAGAGTTACCACATTTCAGCACATCAATTAACAGTACACCAAAACAATATGTTGCTGCAAAACCTTGTCAGACAATCCAGGACAGGTTGCACTGAGTGGCTCATAAGAAAGTTCCACATTCAGTGGAATGAAGTAAGTTTCAAACAACTCTGGCTGCCAAATACTCACAAAACAAAAAGGTACTGCTTGAACTAGAACACATAGGAGAAAATGAAAAGCTACGGGTCAGCTTGCTGATGTGGAGAATGTTGCTCAGGCTGTTCCCGGAAATCACAGCAACCCTTGTCAGAGAGAAGCTCTGTTTGATGTGGGCTGCTGTTGGCTCACCACGCCACATCAACCACAGCATTCAAGCTTTGGGGCTCGCAAAGGAAGACCTGGCCGCGTTCTACCTCTCAGAGTCCCCCTGGGTGCATCACATGTCCAGTACAACAAGGTTATGGTTTGAACACAACACCCCGACCACCAACAACAACCTTCTTTAGTTGCGAATCAAAGCACCTACTTGTCCGGGTGTCTCATCAAAATCGTTCATGATCTCAAATCACAGAAAACTGTAAATCTCATGGCGCAGAAGCGGTATCGTCTCGTCTTCGACGATGGCCATCAACAACAGCAAGGCGACGACATTGAGGCGAACGCACCGCCTACCGCTTCTAAGAAACGGTCACTATCCCACCAGAAAACACCGAGTAGCAACTGCACATACAACAGCAACAAAAACAAACAACGTTTGGGCAAAGTTGTGCTCGTTGCGCCGTTGAAGTCTACGTCGGTTACACAATCAGTAACTACCTCAAGCACCGGCACATCAACAACAAAAACCAAGGTCACAACGGCAGTCACAACCAAAACGAAGAGGTGGACAGCGCGCAACCAAATGGCCTCGTTGGCCGCGGGCACACACCCTCGGTGCGGCGCCGCCTGCCAATTGTTGGTTATGGGATGCTGCGGTGGCGGCGGGAATCTGGTCCTGAGGCTGCTGTGGGCGTGGATAATGGCGACTGAGAAGTTCTTCTGTATCATCGCAAACGCATCACCTCCGGTTACTAGAATGTCGCCCTGCGTGATTGCGATCAGGTTTGGGGTGTCATCGCTGCTGCTGACACTGACACGTGAAGTGAAGTGGTTTGTGCAGAGGCAGGGGGAGAGATTCTTGGGGGGCAATCAGAGGTATCTGGTGGTGGAGACCAAAGGGGAAACAGCGAGGGGGCCAGTTTGCTGCCTGCAGGACACTGTGACTGGGAACAGGGAGTTTTTATCTGATAGTAGGAGCTTCAAATGGGGGAATAGCTCCAATGGGAAGTGGTTTGTGAGCTTTTCATTAGTGCATAGGTCAATGACAGTCATCAAGCTCCCGAAAAGTCCATCAACCCTTGCCTGGTCCCCAACTGTCGTGTCTGTTTTTCCTGAAAGCGAGTTTGTGGTTCGCTCGTTTTCCTTTTCCTGCCTCAACAAAGATCACATTCTGCTGCAATTATCTGATTCAATGACGGCACCAAGAGGTTGCCAGCTGATCTTGGTGGATATGGAACAAACAAATGCATCAAAACAACTCGCAGTGTTGAGCTCAACCACAGTACAATTCAATGAAGACTTGGATGGCGTTGATGGCCTTTATGAAATTGTGAACTGCTATTACTTCATTTTGGTGGCTGATAATGGCACCCGCTCATTTGTAACAACGAGTGAAGATGGTGCTCTTTTTACTATTGAGGAGGGAACGGGAAAACTTCGCCTATGGCATTACCTCTCAGGGAGACCTGCAGAAATTTCACAGCTGAACAAATCACAGTTCTGTCTTATCTCCCGCATTGTCAACCTGAGGTATGATGTATGGGATATCAATGACACAATGCTTCCTGTGAGGACAACAGTAATCCCCACAGCAGGGTGCACTTCAGTGTTTGTGGAAGGTGGCCTTCTGTTCCAGGTGCTGGCCGCAAAGAAGGAACTCCATGTGAATGAAGAGTCCACTGGGAATCCTGTCCTGCTTCTCAAGCTGTCCAGGGACCTTTCTAACTCTGTGACCCAAGTTCTTTAACTCTTGAAGTGAAACTTTCAATTGTGTGCACAAAATTCTAGTTGCTATCCCAACCACAGCTGATGAGCGCCTGATGAGATCAGCAGTTTGCCTTTTCCCGGAACAAGTGCACTCAAAAAACTTTCAAATCTTTCGCACTTGTCGTTTTGGCAGACCAGCCAAGGGACGGGGGTTTTTTTTGGTACCAGTGAGAGCGATGAGGGCACTCAAGGACCTTCTTCACAAGGCAGTTGGGGACCAATCGTCGGCGGGGGGCGGGACGTCGTCGTACGAGAGACTGGCGCGACCTCTGTTGACCTCGTCGGCTTCCGAGGCCACTGACATTGTGTGTGTGTGTGTCTGCAATCAGTAGCGATGAGAGTGATTGAGTTGTTTAAATAATAACAAACGAAAACAAATTCCTGACATTGGAAAAAATAAAAGGCAGTTACGAGTGACATGAGGGAAGAGAAAGGTTATTTGTCTGTTTGACATAAATTGGAAAGTTATAAATCCCACAGTTATAACTGAATTAATTAGTTATTCCTGTGGTGGACAGTACAACCACAACTGGAACACCTTCTGTAACCACTACAACCTCACAACCACCACAAAGCGCCTCCACAACAATTCCCCCTTTAATTGACTTGACTCCCGAGAGTCAACAATTTTGCACCACAACTATTGCCCCAAAAGAAATTTCCACTGTACCAATACTCCCGGCAGCACCAACAATACTCACCACACCACCGCAAGCACATATAACACCTTCAACTCCTGTAAATATCATTCCTGCGGTTTCTGAAACACCAGTGACAATTCCTCCTCCGGAAATAATGAAAGTTGCACCACCGACATTTCAATCACCTGATGTTATTACTCCAGTTCAACATCCAGATGGAAAGGAGACCCTGCTGATACCATTATCATCAACAACAACTGATACATATCCTTTGATTAAACAACAGACCGGTGATGATGCCACTCCAATGGTCACCACCATCCCCCTTTCACCTCCAAAACCTTCCGCTCCAACAACACCAACGGCCCCAAAACCAATGGAGAAAACAAGTCCAGTGAAAGTTGAAGCTCCAAAGGTTGAGTTGGTTGATTGTCCGATGTGTTTCCAACAGTTCCTCCCATCAAAGGTTCTTCTTCCTCTTTTCCTTTTTTTTTGTCCTCATCTTGGCGATGTGTGTCAACAACATAAAACAATGAAAAAATTCAGATTGAGCAACATGCTGCCAATTGCACCGGAGGAGAGCCTCCTGCCAAGGAGACAGCTCCGAAACCAACAGAAATCAAAGCTCCTCCACTGTCACCAACAGCAGTGCCAACACCATCGACTCATGTAAATACCGCTCCTGTGGTGTCAACTCCGGTCACAACAACAACTTTGAAACCAACCCCCGCTCCTGCTCCCTCTCCCGTCCCAACTCCAACTCCAACGTCAACACCTTTGGAGACTTTGAAACCAACCCCCGCTCTTGTTCCAACTACAACTGCATCTCCAACTCCAACTTCAACACCCAATGCTCCTGTTCAACACCCAGATGCGAAGGGGGTGCAATTGGTGCCAGCACCGTCAGATTCATCTCCAACGGACTCCAAGGCAACTGTTGCTCCTTCAACAAGTTTCATCCTTTCTTCGTTTCACAACACACTCACTTTTCCAAAAGGTACTACAAAGAGCGATTCAAGCTGGGGTGACATTCTCAAGAAACAAGAGGAAATGCTCAAGTCCCTGATGGCAATGGTTCCTCCATCCACCCTTTCCGCCCTCGCTGCATCCTCCTCCTCTTCATCATCAATCAAATCACCCGAGTCAATTGGAGCAAACTCGAAAGAACTGCAGCCATTGATCAAGCAGCAGCAGCAGACGGGCAGTGAGGTTGACTCTCCAAAGACCCCCACCACCACCACAACCACGACCACCATCCTCCCCTCAAAACCAAACAACATCTCATCAACAACACCAACGCCGGCAGTGACACCAACAGCAGCAACGGTCCCAAAGCCAGTGAAAGTTGAGGATCCATCACCTGAGTTGGTTGATTGTCCGATGTGTTTCCAACAGTTCCTCCCATCAAAGGTTCTCTTTTTTTTTCTTTTTTTATTTAAAAAATCTTTTTCTCGCGAGTAAACACCAAAATGTAGATTGAACAACACGCTGCCAATTGCACAGGGGGAGAGCCACCTCCCAAGGAGACAGCTCCAAAGCTGAAGCCAATGGAAATTCACACTCCATCATCAACACTGTGCTCTGTTGTATCCAAGACTGAAACGTGCCCAATCTGTGCCCAGGAGGTTCCAACCACTCAGGTAACAAAATCGTAAAAACCACCAAAAATCCCTCCCCTCCTCTGTGAATTCAGGCTGATTGACTTTCATTTTCAACAGATTGTTGAACACGTTGAAATGTGCCTTCTCGCAAATGAAGAAGCACCTTCTACTGCTGAAGTTCCCAAAACAACCTCAAACAAAGAACACCAACAACTGCCGCCATCTTTAAGCCCAGGAGGTTCTGGGGCACAGAAACCACCCAAGCCAAGCAGCAATGCAACCTCAGCTGCTCCATCAAGTTCCTCCTTCAATAATCAAGCTGCACTGCTGAAGCCGACAATAACAACCCCTGTTGTTTCATCTTCCCATTCTTCTTCTGCATCTCCCAGTGACAGTGCCATGTCAAATTCAACTCCGTCTCCCGCTTCAGCAGGCTCATCATCATCATCATCCACAACATCACCTTCTGTTGTGTCCACCACCTCAGCAGTGACAACAACAACAACAACAAAAGCACCAGAAACCACACGGCGGGAAGAAAATAATGTTGATGAGGATGAAGAGGGGTTGTCCGAAGATTGTCCCTCCTGTGGCAAACCTTTCCCCATCTCAGAGGTATCAATCAAATTGCTTTTGTTGGAAGCAACAACATTTCTGACATACATATTTTCATCGTCAGATATTTGATCACGTGAAGACATGCAAACCACGGAAGAAGAGCACAGTGGAAACATGCCCACTTTGCTTCTTGACATTTCCTGCTTCCGAGGTTTTTCTTTTTTTATCCTCCTCCCTTCCCTCTCCTCCTCTTCTTCTTCTTCGTATTTTCTTCGTGACACAGTCACGCACGAACAGATGGAAGATCACCTTGCCGAGTGTGTTGGAAGTGCTCCGAAAGCAAAGAAAGATCTTGTCACAACTTGTCCGTTGTGGTGTGTGTGTGCCTCGCTTTTTTCCGTTCCTTCATCGTAATTGTAATCACAACAAACACAACAGTTCCAAGCTGTTCCCGGTTTCCAAGATGGAAGCACACGTGAAAGACTGCATTCTCGTCAAGAAGACAAGGCCAAAAACACCGGTGTGTGTTTGTGCAAATTCTCCTCCCTTTTGCTCAGTTTCATGAGTTAACCACAAGTAACAAAAAACCAACAACCAAACAAACAGCCATCATCGTCACCAGCGACAGCAGCAGCAACATCAGCTGCCACTGCTGCTGCAGCGGCGGCATCGGCGGCGGCACTGCAACAACTTCAGGAGATGCTGCCGTTCATCGACGATGAGGCGGCGAAGGAAGCACTGTCACAATCGAACGGTAACGTGGAGGCAGCAGTTGCGATCATTCTCGGAACGCAGGGATCTTCTGATGATATGTTCGAAGAATCCACCGAAGTGTCTTCTGTCATCCCTCCTGGTTGTTTCCCCCCCCAATCTCCCGCAATCTCACCTTCAGATTGACTCATCTTTTTCCTCCTTTCAGACACACCAGCCGATTTGAGGAAACTGATGTTTATTTTCCCACACACGGACTTGATCACTCTCAAAACAACACTCGAGAGTGGAAGTATGTTGCTGTTGTTGTTCGTTTTCTCCCGTCTTCCACAAAATATTCTCACGGATTAATTAAATGGCAGATGGGGATGTGAACAGGGCAGTTGCATACCTCATGGGAGGAGACATTTGGGACCTGTATGCGGACGAAATTCCAGAGGGGGTAGGAATTACAGCGCTGCCATGCGGAAATGATGTTGCCCCAGGCGAGTCCATCAAGAAGAACGGAGTCATCATTCGAATCAACAAAAAGGCTCCCTGTCAATCTTTTTATGCGTTGAAGGTCTGCGTAATTGTGCCTTTATATGCCTGTCTGAATGTTCTCATATCAAAGGGAAAGGATCCAGTGGATTTGATATCATCATGCCTTCCAGGAGGTAGTGCTCAGTTTTGTGCGTATTGTTTCTGCACAATGATCCAGAGGGAGCAAGTAAAATACCTCATTCTATCACCGCTTAACTCTCCAACAAAAACAGAAACACTACGGTGACTTCTATGTGTTTTATCACTCTTATTCTCTTGTTTCCATTCTTTATGAGCTCCAGTCTGAGGTGTGCTCTGCTTGTTCTTTTTGTTGGCGTGTTGCGACTTTTATTTCGAGAAATGACAACACGATACAAATCCCAGATTGCGAGTGTGATTTACGGAATGAGTTCGGACTTCCCTCCTCTTCCGCGGCTTTTTCATGCTCCATTCCGTGGCAAAAAAACCCTCGCGGTTCTTCAGTCGGAGTTGCGTGGTGGAAGTGTATGTACTTAACCCAATTGCCGTACAGCCTCTGATAAATCCACCCACAGGACCACAATGTGAGTTTCCGAGCACTGGCCATTGCTGCAAGCAATGGATTGTTTGCCACCACCAGTGAGATGCACCCCATCACGTGTTTCATGGTTTGGATGCTCCACTCTTTTTGTACTCAATGCCTATTTCCTTTCAAAGCAAGGCTATTCTTGTGGTGACCTCGCTTGGCCTAAGTTGCTCAAAGATGTTTTGACTGCTGCAGGGTTCATCGGTGTTTTCCTCAAAGTGAACCCCCTTCAGGACGGGAAGCTGATGAAGCAGCCAAGAAGGTCATTGACATCGGAGCAAAATACTTCATTCCAACTTCTCATTTTGGATCCGGCACAGTACCATACTACGGCCCAAATGCAGCACATCCTGCTGGAAACATGTTGCAGGTTGTTGCCCCCACTTCTTACAAAAAAATCTCACCATGTCGTGAAGATATTCATCCACAAGGACATTCTCGATGACGTTGCGTATCCATGCCAACCTGGAGGGTATCCAATAGCACACCACGGATCGTTTTCCGAGTACCTTAAAGCGGACCCAACAGGACAGACCCGGATTTTCGCATTCCCGGCTCTGTTTGTTGACAGAAAACATGTATGAATTCGGCACTCTCCCCCGTTAAGCAACAACAAAACGCCACCAACCACACACACATACTAACAACACACACAACAACAGGCGTTTATCTACCATTATTGTGCGAACCAGGACCTGTGTTGCCCAGACAGCAAAGTGCCCGGCAGCCGTGGTGCCCTCAAGAGGGAGCTCCGCGCCGTTCTAAAACCTGTACTTGGTGTGTATATCCGTGTCGCCACACATCATCACCTACCTCTCACACGAACAGGAACCCCCGAAGGCCGCAGGGCTGCGTTCCAGAGAATCCAGGCAAAGGAGTGAAACATCACCGAGAGATGAAAGAAATCAAAACAGAAATTTCTTTATGCGAAATCTGGCCCCTCCATCGCTTCTGATTGATTACACCACACGGGCACCCAACACCGCGGAGCCCTCCTCGGCAGGCAGAGCAACCCACAATGGTGGCGTAGCTACAACAAAGCCGTCGCCCCAATCATCCTGTCTGGATCAGCTGCGACTCAGCCGTGTACGGCGCGGGACCAAGTTTGGTGTGTCAACGGTGCTGAGGTAGTGCTGTTGCATTTATGGAAGGGGGCCTTATGTTCCAGCTGAGCCGATCGAAGAAACTGCACGTGGCCTGTGAGGTGCTCTGGCACCCAATTGTCTCCCTCAAGTTCTTCAGGCCTATCACTTCTGTAGATTGCACATTCTCCTTCCTCTGAAAGTGTGAGTGTAAAACTCCCTGAATAAACACCTGATAAACCCTCTCTGCACTCCTGGTCTCACTTTGGCACAATGGTATTCTACCCTAACCCCGAAGATCAAGTGTCTTCTCATTCGTGGTGTTGGGTGTCGCCGGTCCCAGATCTGAACGATCTGCTGATTATCGGTGTCAGTTTTTACTCTGATTTCCATGAACTTGCGCAAAGATTGATTGTTCAAACCGCCAACCCCCAGGTAAAGATAGCCACAAAGCCACACAAAAACTAAAACAGCCGTTAGGGATGGGGTCTTTGTGGGTTGTATTGTCCCTGCATCTGTTGCTTCTGAGTTCATCGAGAGCACTCTGGCAGGAAGAACTCCACTATGAACAGACTGGTGAGATGATTTCTTTCTTTTCTTTTTCTTTCTGTTGTTACTTCACCGTGAAGAGCACTCCCTCACTTACTTTGCCCTTGATTGGGTGCTTCAGGTTTGTCTGCGTGCAGAAACCTTATTTACGTTGAGGTCACTGAGGTGCCGTCCTGCACCGAGTCCACCTCGTGCTCTTATGGGTATGACTACAACTCAAAGACAAGGTGTCACGACGTGATGCCTGACATGGACTCCTATTTTGATGATCAGTATGTGCCGGCTTGTACTGTACCTTTTTATACTCTAAGTTTCTTTTCAAGTTACTACACTTCAACACTATCGTCCGACATCCTGGGGATGAAAGTGACTGGTTTTGTTGTTGTAAAGCGATATTGTGTTCTAGCTTCCTACCTGAATAATTACTGGGGCTGGAGTTGTGACGATGCAGTTGGAACCATCACGGTGCACCCTTTCAAAAAAAAATGTGAAGTTTTAACCACTCTCAGGAATGGAATTTCGCTTCAGATTCCACATGTTCCTCTGGGGGGAGTGAGTATCAACAAGTCACACCAAACTCATACAACAAGCGATTCGCTGACGTTTTTCTTGGATATGACAGCTGGTACACTGTGGATTGTGTTGTCGACAACACTGCCCCTCCAGTTTCGGGCTATCAGCTCATCACATACTACCCAGCACAGTCCTGGTCAAGTGTGTCTTTTTGCTTTGTGCAATTATGTCTCAAATAAAAATAGCGAGCACTTGTGACTCATTGCCTGTCCTTGGGTATGAGTACTTCTACACAGATGACTGCATGGTCCACGACTGTGTTGTTGGTGTCATGTGGAAGGAGAATTGGTCTTGCACTGACACTGAGCCTGACCCAGCCACTCTCATCCCTGACGCCACAAACCCGTATGTATTTCCAATCCCAAAAATTCTTCTCTCATTGTACCCACAGACCATTTGTTCTGCAGTATTTTGACACAAATGATAACTTCTGCAGTTCCAGTGACATCTTAACCACCCAAGTATGGGCTTCATCATGCCTCGTGGTCTCCACCACCTCCTTCCAAGTTGCAGAATCCAGTAACTCTCTGAACTTTGAATCGTTTTCCTCTTCCACGGACTGCACTGGCTCTTACTCTACTGTTCTGTACATTTACAAGTATGGTGACCAAAAGGTTCCAGGTTGCTTTAGCACCTACGAGAACGTGTGGTACACTTTGGCGAAGAACCAGGCTACCAATGAAAAGTACCAGACTGTGGAGTACCGCGCCGGTGCCGACGTAACGGGTGTGTTCTGTGCTCAAATGGGATTACTGACTTCCTCGCAGCAACTGCCATGATGATCGAACAGTATTTCTCCCGTTACTGCGAGACAAAGGCAGTCCCTGCAACTGACAGTGAGATGTTCGAGAACTGGTTGTGCACCGACTTGGACACACTGCCTGATCCGTTTGAGGATTATTGGGACGAGTATGTGCTCTGTTGGTCTGAGTTGTTGAATGTGTCTAACTGAAAACCTCAGTGCACTCCTGAATTTGTATTACGGAGTTGAAGCATCAACGTGTGGAGAAAGCAGTGATTGGTTGTTCCGGAGGGCAATGAACAGAGACTGCGTTGCCGACGCGGACACATCCAAGGGCTACTGGCACTTTGATTGCAGCTCAACTGCCGATGCTGCAACCCTTCTGGTAGAGTTCTCTTGTTTCCTCCCAAATTCCTCCTTCTCAATCACAACACCAGATTTATCAAGGCGGGGATTCCAACTGCACCGGCGGATCTTCCTCCACCCTGGAGGACTCTTCCTCCAAGGAGATGGATTATTGCTTCTCTGATTACAACGCAGATGACAGCTATTTTGAGCTTCACTGTGATACACCCAACCCAGGTTATCAGATCATCAAGACATACACTGACGCCGCAAAGAGTACTTTCTTTCTCTTTTCTTGGTGATGGCACTGACTCTTTTCACAGCGGAGCTTATTTCCGTTGAAGTGTATTACACAGACTACTGCACAGACGTTGAACCAACGTCATTGTACTTTGTCTTTGAGTACACATGCCAAGCTTCGATTGACACACTGGCAATCGGCATTGACATGCGAGACTTTCTCCACTCCATTTCCACACTCACAATCACCATCACACAGGCCCATCACCGTGACGCGATTCTCAGACTCAACATGCACAACAACCAAGAAGCACTGGACTTATTATTCACCCGAGTGCCACGACTCCGACATCACAACCGACTCTTATCACGTCACGTGCTCTGCCGACGACTCGAGCGCCGACGTTGAGGTATCAATGTACCCCCTCAAAACCAGTCCATTCAGAACTCTGACGAAAATTAACACTCATCAACAACAGGTTTACAGCTGCAATACAGACACACTCGACGGGTGCCGAGGCTCGTGCTCTTATTTCTCCGCGGAGGTAGACGGCACAAGGTGGAGCAGATACGCAGACGGTTGCTTCTGGGATTATGACAGCAGCGTGTACGTGACTGTGGAATGTGCTCCTGCCAACCCGAAGTGGCAGGCTGTTTACTCTTTTCCGGGACCTAATGTATTGGGTACGCGATATTGTAATTTTAACAATTGTACGGTTGCGACGGGTTGACTGTTCGCTCACAGAAAAGACCGCGGACAAGGTGATTGACATGCACTATTTCTGGTCTGAGAACTGCGTGGAGTATGACATTGGATGGACTTATGCCTCCAGCAACATTGTTCAGAGTGCTGTGTGCATAACTGACGAACCCGATGTTTACGGCCTGTGGGATGAGTATGATTTATCCTCCCCTCTCCACAAATTCCCGTTCTTCCTAATCACACCCAAAATAGTGCCTATGTTATTCATATCATCAACTCCGAAGATGACAAAATTGACAGCACATGGGGATACAATCCAGACTGCGTTCAACACCAGACCGCAACTGCGAGTTATTCCCACTCGTGCACTTGGGACGAGTCCACATTCGATGGTTCCATCTCGGTATCCTCTTCTTGCAACTTTTCTCATTTTCCACTCATGCTCATTGTTTGCAGACATTGTCATATTCAACAACGGGCTGCACGGGATCCTCGACGAGCGGTTCAGTGACAGCTGTTGGGATGAACTCGGATTATTATACGACTGATTACTTCTGCCTTGCACCCTACAACATGTGGCAAGTCGTGAAGCTGCACTTGTATGACGAAGAAGGTCTGTTGGCAAGCCATCGCCTTTTCCTTACTTTCTTCTAAAACTCGAACAAGATCCTGTTTTCCAAGTTGTGACATACATCAACCCGTTCTGCCAGGAAATTAACGGCACAGATGACAATTCGTTTTATTACGAGTCTGAGTGCCGCGAGATCGGCACTGACGATCCAGAGTCAGGCGATTACTTCACTGACGAGTAAGTGACATTCAATATCATTTCTCCTCTGAATCTCACAACAGCCCGATTGAGGTTCTGTGGTTCCCGAACAACACCTGCACCGGCGTGAAATACACCTCGTGGTTCAACCTTGACTGCATGGTCTTCGACACATACGCCGCCTTTATCTCTTATTGCAGCGCTACGAAAGGCGAGGTTAATGTATGATACAAAACATACCCTCTCTCCCGGTGTTCCATTTCCGACCCATACCCATAAACAGCTGGCGTTCTACGTTGGCACAGACTGCCCATCTTCCCTGGAGGCAATTGACAGGGAGTGGCGCCTTGCACATGGAGAACCAGTTGGTGACACAGACTGCTACGCCAAGACGAGTTTTATTGGGGATTACGTAACACCTTACCTCCAGATTTCCTGCGGTGCCTATAACGAGCTCATCACATACAACATGGAAATTCTCGCCGATTCTGATGGTTAGTTTTCTCACCTCGTACCTCGCATAATCTCTTATCCAATGGTCTGACTCTGGAGAACGACAACAGATTGCAGTGGAGTTCCTCTTTGGGGATCCGGCACTCTCACAAGATTCTGTGAGTATCCCGAGGACGGTTCATGCACTCTCCTGAACGAGGAATCAGGCACATACCTGAACACAATCTGCCTGGACCAGTCATCAGTCTCCGAGACAGGAACCACCTTCGAGGGAGGGTGAGTTTATATCCATCCTCTGCGAGAACTGACTACAAACAGAGCCGTTCTGTTGACCTCACAGAGTGACAGCTGCAACCTTGAGGAAATCACTACAATGACCTTCTACCGCGGGGGCGACTGTGTGTGCAACAACGAGGGCGAGTGCTGGGCGCTGCAGTGCACACACACAACCGACGAGGAGCCAGGAACAGTCTATTTCACCGACTTCTCTTCTTCTTATAGTGGCCAGTGCGGCAGTGAATGGACCCCGCACGAGCTGCCAGAGGGCGAGTGCTTCAAAGAATACGGAACCACCATGATGTGGCTGTGCTCTGCCCCGTCGTCATCGATTGCCTCTCTGGTGTGGATTCTTGTGGCTTCTTGTTTGTGGGTGCTTCTCTGAGGGTTTTGTAGTGTTCAACTTGGCAACAAGGTAGTTTTCGTTGGGTTTTCGTAAGTTTGCTGGCGGGTTTCTGGAAACAAGAAATCAAAAAAGTGGAAAAAAACAAAAAAAAACGCACGTTTCGCGTGTACCAGCACACGGCGGGCATGCGACACCGAGCGCTCGCAATATTGTATATTACCAGTATTATACTGGCACCACACGTCCGTTGTGATGGTGATGGTTACGCTGATGGCGATCGAGGTGACGGTGTGGGCCGGTTCGGGTTCGGGGTCGGGGTCGGGCCCGGCCCCGTACCGCGAGGAGAGGCCGCCACGTCCAAGTGCCAGAGCATGTGGCTCTATGGGACAATAACAACCGATGCGCCGGCGGAATACGGCGCCCTGGTGTCTCTCATCCTGCAGGGCTTTTTTTCGGATAATATGGGGTTTATTGATCTGAACCTGACGCTTGCGTGCGTTGATTTCTGCTTTTTGCTTTTTATTTTTTTAAAAAGTTTGAAGCTACTATCCCATTAAAACCTATCTGTAGGCTGCCCTATGTTGGGCAACTATGTACCACATTGCTGGGGTTACCTGGAAATATTGCAAATGCCGTCATCCTCTCGGCACCTAGTTATATAAACGCTACCCATTTCACTGTCCGTTTTAAAGTAGAATATGTCATGACAGACGGTGTGCACAAACTTCGGTCACACAAGTCCCTAATATCAATTGTTATATAGAATGCTCTTGCGATGGCAGTTTTGTTGCAGTGGCCAACATAACTTGCAACCCAACGAGCCCTGAGTTATGCAATAACAGCACACTGAGTTCCCACAATACGATTCAGATAACTATCACGCTTGAGACACCGTATTCCAGTTCCGGATCCTTCAGCTCAAGTGAGAGCAGTAGCACCAGTGGAAGTCCCAGCGACAGTGAGAGTGTCAGTACGAGTACGAGTACGACTTCTGGTTACACTGCCAGTTCCACTAGTAACACCGGGAGCGGGAGCGGGAGCCATAGCAACGGTGAGAGCGAGAGTAAGAGCAAGAGCGTGAGTGAGAGCGAGAGTTACGGCGAGAGCAAGACCAAGAGTTACAGTTACGGTGCTAGTAATATCAAGAGTGAGAGTGATAGCGAGAGCAAGAGCAAGAGCGTGAGTGAGAGCAAGAGCAAGAGCGAGAGCGAGAGTGGGAGCCGGAGCGACAGCGACAGCGTGACGGAGAGCGGTAGTGAGAGAGGCAGTTCCAGTGCTCCCGGTGTCAGTACAACCAGCACTCCTACTTCCAGCACCAGTGAAAGTAATACTGGGAGTACTCCTTTAAGTGAGAGTGCTAGTGGCGGAGCTGCCGAGAGTGAAAGCAAGAGTCACATTAAGAGCAAGAGTGAGAGCAAAGGTGAGAGCCAGAGTGAAAGAAGTCTCACCCAAAGCTCTTCCATAAGCCGAATTAGCAGTTACGGCACCAACAGCGAGAGTGGAGAGGAAAGTAGGCAAAGCCCGGATATAAGTTTTAGTATTAGCGCAACTACAAGCAACAGTGCCAGGATTGCAAGACTGGTCATATTGGTACCCATTGTCCTCAGCTCCATTGCTGGGGCTTACTGCCTTGTGTAATAGCCTTTTTGGTTGTAAAAATAGAATCTAAAGTACAGTCTTATCCAATCATTTGTCCTCCCTGGATTCTGTCCCTCAGGGCCTCTGGTCCTCACAAAGTGTGAAGAAGAACACTGGTTTTTCCTTAGTGGCTCTTCCTAACCCCCCCGCGTGATCATTCTTCCAATTCCAGACAAACGAATACGTACCCTATTGTTGTGGGGCCAATCGGCGTGTGACCAGACCCCCCCCCCCCAGTCCCCACAGACAGTGACACACCATAAGATGTCATCGGCACCCACCGCCGCCACCACCGCGGCCACCGCAGCGCCGCCGCACACGCCCATCTTGACCCCGCTGTCGTCGCAGCACCGGGCCAGGCTCTCCGACGCCGCGGCGGTGTGCCCCTCGCCGTCGCCCTCCCCGCCCCTCAACGCCTCCTACTCCTCCGTCGTGGTCCACCCGCCTCCCCCGTCGTCCTCCCCGTCCTCGTCCTCCTCCCCCTCGTCGCCCTCGTACACGAGCACCACGCCCACGCCCACCGCGAGCACCACGCCGTCGCCGCCGCTGGTGGGCGCCACGAGCACCAGCGGCAGCGTCAACGGCAACGGGAACGGGAACGGGCGGCCCCACTCGTCGTCGTCGTCCCCGTCGCCCTCGCCGTCCCCGGGCGGCGGCGACACGCTGCTGCTGCTGGCGCCCGCCCCGTCGGCCTCCACGTCGTCGTCGCCCAAGATCCCCGCCCCGTCGGCCAGCGTGCGGCCGCCTTCGATGCTGCTGCGGGCGTCTACGCCGGACAGCCGGGGCCCCACCGCCACGGCCACGGCCACGTCCTCAGCGGCGGCGGCGGCAGTCCCGCCGGCAGCGTCGACGTCTTTGGCGGAATTCTATGTGTTCAACCCTACCCTGGCAAAACATGAGGTTGGTTTGTTTCTTTCTTTGTTTGTTTGTTTGTTTGCTTGCTTGCTTTGTTTGTTGGGAGTTCGGGGGGTTTAATCCCCTATTATTAAATGTATTACCGAAATTAGGCTTTCTCGGTCTTTATTATTATTATTATTATTATTATTATTATTATATAATTTAATAATAGGGGATTTAATTTTTATTATTATATAAAATATTTTGTTTGATGATTATTAGTTTTGAGTTAGTTTTAGGCTGAAGAAGATAAAAAAGTACTGTTCTTCTACCCGCCTACCTTGCACTTCAACACCATCCACACACGGCTTGGGCTATGCCAAGCAATGATTGGCTTTGCCAAGTATGTTGAGCACTCTTTAAAATAACCCCTTCACTAATTATATCCAAGCCCTTTCTCTAACACACCACTGGAATCTATCACTATGGAAAAACACACCATATTCCTGTACAATCCAGAGCCCGATATATGGTTTATCATGGTACGTTACAGTTTACCTACGTCGAAAAATTCAACACCTTCAGATGATGCACAACCCAAAGAAGGTGGAAAATGTCGGATTCATGGCTCCAATTCTTAGTAAAAATCAACCGGCACCAGATCCGAAATACATTGAGGATCGTTGGGACCCAATGTGCTTCCAGTATATTTTGCGGACCATATACAAAATAATACGGGTGTGATTACCGTGTTTTCATGCTCCCAACCTTAAACGCTGTGCAGCTATTCATTGGTTCATTATTAGTTATACAAAATGCCTCACTGGACCAAATTAAAACGTGCCTCGGTAACTATATACCTGGAATCATCAATTCTTTCAATTGGGAAAGGCTTGATTTGTTCACATCATTATCTGGTAAAGCACCTCTCCTTGTAGTTTAACTAATTTTTCTAGGGCTTCAATTCCTTCCTGTCAATAAAAATCAGTACTTGTTCATTCAAAATTTTATAAACCTGACGGAGAACGAATTTCCTGCTATCCGTTATACCTCACTCTTCTACAAGTAGCACAACCATAGAATAATCTCATTTCTGATACATGTGATACAGAGATCATGTACTTTCTAGTGATCTTGAGCAAGAGGATGTACATACATTCTACAAGCTTGTATCAACTTCCTGCCTTACACATGACGAAGTAACTCTCTTCTTCAATGTTCTTTGTTTTTTCACATCCTCCTTTCCTCGTGCAGTTGGAAGGAGTATTTCCCTATGTCATCAAGTGCGACTTCACTCCCTAATTCCCGCATCGCACACTTTCTTCACAACAACAAAACATCAAAAAAAAAAAAAAAAAAAGAGGAATTCATTACCAACAGAACTCCTCGCGGGCTTGGACACTTCCTAACAGGCCCTCAAGATATCAATAATGGGCATTCACCAATACATGCACCTTATGTGTTTATTGGCCCCTCATGTGAAAAGCACGTTCTAATCGTTTTTCAGGTACGTGGGAGCTAAAGAACTTACCTCATTTCCAACAGGTGTTCGACTTCACTTGCATCTTTCTTCTCGACCCTGGTGCACGTGGTGTGAACATAGAGTGGTTCAGAAAATTAGAAGCTAGTGCTACAGAAAAAATCACAAGCTTTCTCACTGTCATCGCTGAAACCCACTTTAGCAAAACACTGTATTCCCACAACCTCGCGTTGTAGGCTTACTTTCCGTTAGGCCAGAAGAAATACACCGCTACATCTATTTTAGTCACATCAACTGTGCAATAAAGACGTCTATGAGAAACAAAACACTTGAAATCAGCAAAGGCGATATGGCTGTATTGCAGAGAATGCATGCGGACATATACAAGTTTCCTTACCCGGTTTAACGCAAAAATCTAATAGTCTTTGCAGCCCTTGCAATAGTTTCTCTGATGTCTATGTGAGAACAATAAAGGACAAGTGGATTGTTGCAAAAAAAGCTGACAAAAGGGAATTCTTCTTCATTTTTGACACCAAGTTCCCTAACCTCACAGAAACTCACGGTATAATTTCCCGATTCCAAACAAAACAACTAACAAAACAACAGAGGAGGTTAAAAAAATCGGCACCAATACACTTGGCTATACTTTCATGGACTAGACCCCCACAACACAAAAATGCACAAAATAACCCCAACACCACTTCACAAAGACACAGTCACAGCCCTGTACTTTTTGCTCTGCCACAAAATTTATGGAAATCTCACCCACGTCTACCTGAATTCTTCACAAAATTGTTGATTGATCCTTTCCTGTGTTCCAAACCGCAGAAACAGGGAAAAAAAAAAAACCAAAACAGACAACGATTCGTTGGGTTGGGGGTTGGATTAAGAATGGAGGAATGGCAAAAACGACGGGAGGAGATGAAGCAGGCGGGGAACGCGGCGTTCCGCGACGGGCGGTTCCAGGAATCGGTGGAGTTGTACACCAGTGCCCTGGCCTGTGTGCCTGTTCCTGTGCCTGCCTCACACTCCCCTGACGACACCGTCCCTGTAAATAACGAATTCTTGTACAGGTTCGTTGTACTACCAACCACTTTTTTTTCCCCACCTATTTTCTGTCACCTGTTCTTTTTTGTGTTGTTTTGTGTACTGTGTACTTTTTGTGGGACTCACTTTTTTTTCTTTTGGATTGAAGCAATCGGAGTGCGGCATACACAGCACTTGGAAGATACGAGGAAGCCATTGCCGATGGGGAGGCATGTATTGCTGCTGACCCTTCGTGGGCCAAAGCATACTACCGCAAAGCTTTGCCTCTACTGAAGATGGGCCGGTATATTTGTACTCGTTTAGACAGCAGATATTTACAACCATATCCTCAGTCTTAGTGAGGCACTGGAAGTTGGTCTTGCCGGACTAGGTAAAAAATATGGTCCTGGATACTCTGATTTGATGGAATTCGTTTGCGACCTCGAGTTAACACTGGCAGAGAGGCGCCTGGCCCTGCCACCTCGCCCCACAGAGGGATCACCCTCTAAAGAGTCAACAGAAGAAACTTCACCTTCAGAACAACCGCAAACACCAAGTTGTCCTGAGACGTGTGCAGCATCATTGCACTTAAGAATAGAGGCTGCGAAAACTGCCATAGGCACTGTGGCTAAGTATGATTATTCTTTTTTTTTAGTTAGTGCACTAACATTACCTAGGATCGATGTACTCCAACAAGTTCAGCGTGAGGCAATTGCCGATATTATAAGTGTCACAACACACTCATTATTACATCCCACAAGCGATTTATTACAGCAATGCCTCTCAATTCTAATTTCTATCACTTCAGTTCCTGAGAATAAGATACCGATTGGTCTGAATGAACCTTTTGGGATTCCTCTCATCTCATTCTGTTTAGGGTCCTTCAAGTATATATTTAATGCTGTTGTCCGTGTACTTAGTTGCCATGACAAATTGTCAGTGTTAGTTCCAGCACTTCAGCTGCTGGCAAATCTCACTGCCTATAGTCAAGAAAATGTCAGCAGGCTTCTAGATGTACGCAGATCTAATACAATACTCACTCAATTCATCTGACTCCCCACAGGCTGGTATTGAGGAGGCCCTTAAACGAATTTTCTCCCTCTCATCTCTGAGTGATCTCGTACACACACTCTTTGATCCATCATCACTGACCACAGCATCCGCTTCGGTGGAACAGTCTTCCTCCCCTTCCATGACACCCCTTCTCCTCCGCAACTGCTTGGACGCCTTGGCGCACATTGCTCTTGATTCTCCAACTATGCAAGAATCACTTTCGAACTCTGGGATATCTCCTTTCATTACATCAGCCTTGATGTTACCATTTGAAAGTACGGCACCAATAGTAAACACAATTGCGACTAATCACTTTCAAGGCACCTTACAACCTGAACATGGTCTTTCTATTCAAGCCACTGCTGCTCAAGTGATGAACAATTTGGCCCACCACTCTACAGGCACAGAGACTCTCGATCTATATCTTGCTGCATTCATTCAAGTTGCACGTGGCATTCCCACACCCACAGCTGCGATGGATACAGTTCAAAGCTCCAAAGACGCAAGTGCAAGTCCCCCTACTGAGATTGGAAGCCACAACCTTGCAGTCTACAGTCAACAGACATTGATAGAATCACTAGCAGCCCTAAAAACAGTGGTAAAAAAGCCAGGAATGCTCAAGAAATTCCTGGATACAAATGCCCTCAGTACTCTGGCATCACTTGCACTAAAATCGAGCACCACGCCTCCCATACGGTTTGGAGAACACGCAGGACCTGGGGAAGTTGGCGGTGAAGAGTCAGCAAAACACGGGTGCTGTGGAGCAGTTGTAAACTTTCTACAGTGCATAGCGCGTGAAACCTCTCCGGAAGTAAAGACTACTTTGTGGACCCCATTCCTACAACATTTTGTGAATTGCACAGAAGCGGGAGTTGGCAAGGTAATTTTATTTCAGCATCCAGCACTTAAATTTGTTCAGGAAGGTCAAAGCCTCACCAGAAGTACACTTATTGCACATCTTCTCGCTGCCATTTCGCTGAAGGAAGATGCTCCTGCTGTATTATATCCATATATGCCTACCATGATCCATTGGCTAGATGCCGGTAATGCTGATTTACAGTCTTCTGCGGCCTGGATATTAAGCAGTATCTACAAAAAAAATTTACTGCTTTCCTTTGTTAACATTAATTAGGCATAGCGTCAACTGATGAATATGTAATGGGAATGATATCTAGAGGCGTAATTCACAGTGTTATCGGCATAATCCGGCATTCCTTTGAAGAACCAAATGAACGCCTTCTGTTATTTGTACTTAGCCTCCTAAGAAACATGACTGTCCCCCGCGCTGCCAAAGAACCCTTAGTAGAATGTGGAATACTACCGGTACTCTTTTGTTCCTCTCTATCCTTTCAGTCCTAAATTTCTTATTAGATTCTGGTAGAAACCCTGAGCAAGAACCGGAACCAGATAATTCTGTTTACCGCGGTTGTTACCCTCAGTATACTCGTGCGTGAGAATCCCAGAAGAATCGGAATGCTTGTATCCTGCGGTGGAATTCTTCCCATTATGAACATTGCCTTATGCGGCAATGCCACCGGCAACCCCGAGGAGACCCGGCCCCTGGAATCCCACAATACCGACGCAACCGACGACCAGCAGCCAAAAGAGAAAGACCTGCGGCTGCAGTACGAGGCCGCGAGGGTCATAGCCATGCTCTGCAACTACGAGGAGTACGCCAAGTTGGTGTGGAACTGCAGCTCCTCCACCACAACATCAACATCAACATCTTCAGGCCAAGTCCCAGTTGAAAAAGTACTGGGGATTCTTGCGGCATCCAAGTTTGATGTTCTCAAAGAGGAAGCAGCAACGGCAACCAAGGCCCTGGCCTCACATGGCCTGGGCCCAGTCTCCATTCAGTCAACAACACAAACACCAAGTTCGCCATCAGAAACAACCAATTCTGGAGCAACGACTCAGGGTCACCATGCACCCACATCCGGTTCCGGTTCCCTGTGACCCTTTTTTATTTGTATTCCAGTGGACGCACTACGGACCCATAATCGACGGAGTAGTAGTGCCCCCTGGCAAGTGTTAAATCCTTTTGCTGGGCAAGTTGGTAACCTGACTGTGCAACTGCGAAGTTCCGTGATAACCGCGAATCTGCTATTTCGTTGTAACGCTCAAAATTCTCGAAAAGGAATGAGAAAGTTGGTTAAAGAACTGATCAGCGAAAAAACGAAACCGGAATCAAGAACAAACAACAAATAACAAAATAAAAATAAAATAAACACTAGCAACAAGCAACTTTGTATCGACACGAAACCGGAAATACGACACTAAACGACAACCGACACACAGAGATTTGTGGTGGTGACAATCGCAAAAATGATGATGAACCCCGACGCAATGCCATTTGTACCCCGAACTCGGGTCACTGGTTACACTCAATGTTGCCTTTGTTCTCGCCTCAAGCCGAGACAAGCTTTTGTTGGCCCTTTCCAGCCGTGCAATCACTCTTTTTGCAGAGAGGTGGGTCCCCTTTTTTCCCCCCGTTGTGTTTTATTCATTTACCATTATTGCAGTGCTTACATAAGCATATCGGCCAACAGCTTAATCAGCGGATTGGTGGCTTATACCAGAACAAAGATTTCGTGGTTTGCCCTGTGAGGGGATGCAACACCACATTACAGACAAGTGAATTCAGGTATGTTCCTTCCTTTACCATATTATACTTAATCTCTTCAGACCACTGGTTGTTACCTCCACTTCCATTCCAGCGGTAGCTCGTCGGACTCAGCCGACTATCTCCCAACCTCAAGTACCGGAAGCACAGTGGCCCGCTTTCACTTCGCCCGGTGTTGCCCAACCTTACAAGCAATCACTACCAAACTACGACCCGCTGTTCCACGCCAAAACATATGTGGACTGCGCTACAATAACTGATAACATGAACCCACAACAACAACAGTACCAGCAATACACTCCAACACACCCAAAATCACCCCGAATACAGTCGCCATCATCACCGTCACCCAAACAAATGAACACCAAACCCCACATATCACCTACACCACAACAAACCCCAACACCACGCCAAGAGCTGCAACAATGGGAGGTTCTAGCCAGCCCCTCCTGTGTTGATGAGCAACAGTATATAAGCAACCTACCGGAGGACTTCTGGAGTTCATCCAACTTCATGCTAAGCAGTGCTATCATCGGCTGCCTCGATGACTGCGTTGGACTTGCTGATGTGAGCTCCAGTGATATCCCTCCGTGGCAAGGTGTTGGTAAAAGCGGTGCTGTGATCAAGGCTCACTTGTCATAGCCCGCTCCACTTGGGTCACTGGCTGGCTATCCCCACTTGTGGGATAGTCAGAAAGACAAACCTGGGAGCCTCACACTGAATGCCTATGTTTATTTGTGAATTGGAATCTATTTGTCTGTCTTCATATGCACAGCTGCACATGCATGAGCTAACATCTCAGAGCAAGTAATTTGAAAGTAAAGAAAAACCATACTACAACTTCAAAAACTATTCCCTCACTTTTTGTATTTACATCGTTTGTGGTTCAAGGTTGCTGGTTATTGGTTCTAGTTGCAATGGAACCAAGGGTACTGTTACCCCAAGAGGTTCAGTGTATGGTTTGATTTGCTGCCTTCTTATGATGCTGTGGCTGGTGGGTCTATCTGCACCTGATGGCAGCAATGTAACAGTCATTGGTGATGGTGGTTGTTGGGGCGGGGGAGGGTGATAGAGGGGAGCCAGTGTTCTGGCTAGCGTGGTGGTTGTTTGGGCAAGCCGGAGGTGGCCGAGGTTGAGGGCGAGGTTGTGCATCATGAGGAGGAGGGCTTCTCTCTCGGGCGGTGTGAGTTCACCAAATTGGAGGGAGTAGTCATTGAGTGAGGGTTCCATTAGGGTCATAAGAATCCGGTGCAGTTTGGAATACTGACCGGTGGTCAGACCTTTTTTTTGTGAGTTGCGGTGTTTTTCCTGAGTAGATAAATTTACCGAGGCTAGCTATGGCATTCGGCGGGGATGTCTGCTTATTTGTTGACCCGGGGTGCCTACCACGCTGTTTTGGGGTTTTATGCTGAACTTGCGGATTGGGTGATGTTGCTTGAGGGTAGTTATTTACGGCATAGCCTTCCGGCTGTGGTGGCGATTGGAATGGTTGCATGTTTGTATTTATCGGAATTACATCTTCTACCATTTCAACAGCCGGGGGTTGCGGAGTGCCCTCCACAGGGTTCGTAATTTGTTCGTTCTTGCCGATGCTGCTGTTATTAGTCGTAAGAGTAGTAGTAGTAGTAGTAGTAGTAGCAGCAGCGGCAGCCGCATCACCCTGCCTGCCTGTCTTGATCCCCGGGCGTAAAGTCACCTCCTGGGCGAAAATAGACATAGCGGCGTCCCGTATCTCCTTCTGGGCGTCGTGCAGCTCCTTCTTCCTCATCGCCTCCATCTGCACGGCCATCGAACTCGCAGAGACGTAGTCGCAGGCAGGCCCCCCGTCGGCGTCGGCCTGGGCTGCGTCGGCGGCGGCGGCGTCGGCTGGGTTGCAGAGGGTGGACATCACGGCGGCGCTGGCCAGGTTGTTGTCCCTCATCCACTGCACGAACGACGACTGCGTCACACAAGCCGACGGCACAGGCCCCGCCCCCGCGCTCATCGTCGTAGCAGCAGCAGCGGCGGTGGATCTACCCGAGGAGGACGAAGACGACGACGAGGGCGGAGGAGTAGGAGGAGGGGGAGGGGGCTGCGATGCACAAGGGGACCCTGGCTGCGGCTGCTGGGGGGATCTGGTGGGTGCCGAGGCCGGCGGTGCAGGGGACGGCGGGGGCGTGGGGGCCGGAGAGGCCGCGGCCTGCTGTTGTTGGTTGGTGGTGGGGCCCATAAGCCGCTGTGCAGGAGGGGGGGAGAATGCGTGGGGGGGGTGGCGGGGAG
>JAHLWZ010000936.1:0-32845 GCA_020536535.1 Pelomyxa schiedti | reverse complement strand
ACATACAGTGAAATAATGTTTCATCGCTGGAGCTGAAGTCATGTTATCATTGTGATCAAATCGCAGTTCATGAGGCCTAGCGAGAAACGAGAAAAAAAGAGGCCCGTTAGTGATCTCAAAAAAAAACCCAGCAAAACTACAGTGCCAAGACCACTGATGGGTATCTGATTTCAAGTGTGCAAATGAAGTGATCAATGTAATACAACTTGGACCGACCCACGCAAACACCTCTCCCACTACCACCACATCCACCATTCACCACCTCAGTGATCATTGGTTTAGACATGTTATTACTTTCTGCTTTTCTTTATTTAATTTATTTATGAAATATGTTATTGGGGCTGGTTATTTGCTCTTATAAAGCCAAAAACCAAAAGTGTTCCCACTCCCAACCATCGCAGTACAAGTAGCAACAACAACGAACGAAATTTCGGGGAAAAGAAAATTGATCGTCGTGAACGAATGCAAGCAGACGGGTTTGTACTTGGTGGTGGAGCAGCAAGAGCTAGGACTGAATTAGGGGAGCGACCCTTTCCACGAAGGCAGTGAGGTCACCCAGGGCACGGCACAGTGTGTTGTATGCCTTGGTTAGTGAGGGTACACATATGTGCAGTTCATGGCTACTGATCACTGACACTGTGCACTCCTGGTATTGGCTGTGTGTGTGTATGTGTATGGGAAGAGCTCGGTTAGTGGGTTGGTTCGTTGATTACCGGTGCTTCGTTGTGTTGCTTGTTGTTGTTGTTTTGTTGTTGTTGGGTTTAGGTGAATTCGGGTGATTTGAGAAGGGGGACATTACTAGGATTTACACCAGACTCCATTTACAAGTGCGGTGGTATTGTTTTCGAGCCGGCCCATTCCGCTCTTACCGGTGCCCCATTGAGAAACCCTGCTTGTTGTAAGGGTTGACACTTGTTTGAAGAGGGTTTACCTTTTTTTTTGTGCCCATTCAACATGCAGACAGAATCTTGTGTGGAATGTAAGAGAACAAGTTCATCGTCGACAAGTTACTCACAGTTTCAAAGTTACTTCACCGCCCAGTACGCCGAATTCTATTAACGTATCCTCTCCCAGTGGTGGTTCAAGAACAGTAGTGCTCGGAATGAACGCAGGAAAAGAGGCATCAGTAACCTGATGTGTCAGAAGTTCCCAGGCCCTTACAACCTGCTCTAGAACGCGGCACAATGTTTGATAGACCTTGTGTGACTATATTACAAAAAGAAAAATCAAGGGAGGCAGCGTACTAAAACGAGATTCATTGAGGGTTGCGTAATAGTGATCAGGTGGTCATCAATTGCACTTCCAAGAAATTCGAAGGCGTCTTGTACCTGAATTTAAGTTAGACAAGGTTGTTAGACTTTTTCCAAACCTGTTTCAAATACCAAGGAGATTTGGTAATGCCACTTTTTATTTGCTTTCCTTTGGTGGGAGATATATTGATATCCTACTTGGTCCTCAGAATTTCACATAGACACATGGCAAGTACTTACAGCTTTATTTACAGTCCAGCCATCAATTCCCACAAATCCTCGCAAGACTCCACTGTGTTGTTTAAGAGATTTTAGACACACAATTGGGGGTTGGCACACTCTTGACTATCAAAAGATGTCACTCGAGTCTTCCTTGGAAACTCTAATGTATTCGGAATTGGTACAACTGAAGGATAAAATCATTACCGTTGCATCTTTGAAGATATTCATTTGTCGCCAAGCACTTTCTGCATTCCTATCAAGGCAACATTTAACTGATTGCACTTGTTCTTCAGCCGGGACCATACCCTCAACATTGCAAGAATCGCAGACACAGATGGCACAACGTCGCAGCGTGCAAACCATTCCCTCTCAAGTTTCTGTAGCTTTCAGAACAAATAAATTCGGGTTTTGGAGATACCAAGTTTGTTAGCTGCTCCTGAGCCATCAAGTCCACATCAATGAATGGTACAGGGAGGTGAGTGGTAGAATGAGATTTAGTCTTGACGTCGCGGAGAGATCTTGGAGTTGGAAGTTGTTGAATGGGAGTTTGGGGTGTTGTTGGCTGGTAATGCTGCTGAGTTGATGTAGGAGTTTGCGGCGTGGTTGGTGTTTTGTTCGGCTCTGTTGCTTGAAGTGATTGATCTTGTCGTGTTTTGAGAGGTGTTTTTTGCGCTTCTTCTGTGTGGAGTGATATCTTTTGCTGAAGTGGAGGCATTGTCTGTCCTGGAGCAGGAAGACTGGTTCGCAAAGATTGCGGAAGTATTGGTCCGTGTGTTTGAGATTGTACTGGAGCCTTTTCTGGCTTTGACAATTGCTGCTGGAGTAGAGATGGCTGTGCTTGAACTTGTCGCAGCGGCAGTTGTGGAAGGGGTGGTTGTGGTTGCCCCAAGAGTAATTGCTTTTGTATAGTTTGAGGGGGTAAATCTTGTGAGTCCTGGGCCTGCTGGGGTACTTGCATACCAGGGGGTGACAATGATTCGGGGCTTGCACTTGGTTCCTAACGACAATTAACTGGAAAGGCAAAATAACTTTTTTCCACCTTCTGACCTAAAGTCTTGGCATGCATAAGAGCGCCCGCGTGCATTTTCCCTAATTCAGTGTACGGTTGCCGACTGATAGGAGTAAGAACCTTAATTGGAAAAGGGTCCCTACCGTGGGGAGGGATCATCTTCATCTGGTTCAAAGGATCGAGCTAATGTGTCGAGAGCGGATATCTTCACTGGGGTGAACTGAAAGTCAATTTCTCTGGGCTGTTGAGAAGCAGGGCTTGTGCGGGGAGTGGGTGATGTTGGAGTTGGTTGTGAGGAGGGAACTGGAAGTGATGTTGTGCGCCCAAATGGAGCACTACTCATTGTGGGTGTTGATGAGTTACTCACATTCCCTGAAGCGGCCTGGGATAGGGCTGGTGTGGTAGATGATCTTGTCATTGAGGGTGAAATAGAAATCTGATGTGATAATGTAGACACAACACTGTCATCAGAGGCATATCTTCTGCCAGGCTGAACATAATGTCACATAATAGTCCATGTTTGAATAGTACATACTAAGTTACTCTGCGTAAGTGGTTGTGATGAAGACACAATAGTAGACTTCGAGAGACTGGGGAGCTGTGGAGCCGTGCTTTGTGTAGAGGAGGCATTTTGTGTGGTGGATGTTGACGAGGGTAATAAGTACGGTAATTTTGGTACCGCAGACGAAGAAGGCAAAGTAGTACTACTAGTAGTAGAAGCACTAGAAGTGGAACTAAGGCTAACAGAGGAAGGGGGTGGAAATGCCAGAGAAGCTGGCTGCTGGTGTGCCTGTTGTTGTGTTTGCGTTTGTGATTGTGGCTGTGCTTGTGTGGTTTGCCTCTGGGATGAACCAGGAGGCAGTAGTAGGTGTGCACCTGTATTGGCTGTTGTGTGATTTGGGCTTTCCTTTTCTCTCACTGCCGCCTATATAATAATTTCCCCCCAAAAACAAAAAAAGGGGTAAATGCCAGAAAAATAATGTTATATAACTTCTTCATTTAATTCAGCAGAACGATACGATAAGACGGGGAAAAAAAAACAAAAAAAAAGAGCAACAACGACGTCATCAATTTAATGAACACAAAACCATAAGTTGGTCAGAGGACGCTGACCGCACAAGCCCCCACAGTCCCCGCATTCCCCCCCTTTACTCCCAAAATTATTGTTTTTCGTTTCTACGCTGATCTGCAATCAGACTTGTTGTGGGTTGGAGGGTGCTCGGGAATCCAATGGAATGGCCGAATCGGTTCTAGGTCTTCGTTCCGAGGTCGCTGAGCGATTCAGGGAATTCGGGAACTCAAGAGCGGCTGCGCCTCTGGGAAAAAAATGAGCCAAAAATTTGCTTTTCCCAAGACACAATTTTGCCCTTGTTATGTTTGATCTTATGACACACAAAAATAAGTAAAAAAAAAGCACACAAGACAGAAGACAGACAGACACAGGCGGGTGGTGTCGTGTCGTGAGAGACATACAGCAAGCAGCACAACAAACAACAAGTGGTGGCTGGTGGTTGGAAATCACATAAGTGATCGAGCACAGCAGCAAGAGCAGCACTGGCCGCAAGTCTTGTACAAGATAGTTAAAACCAGGATGTATTCTATACAGTCAAGATAAAGGATAGAATCTAAAATAAACGTAATGTATAAGATAAATCTATTACCAACCAGGATATACAGAGTATAGAATATACTCTGTAATCGATACAGTCAAGATAAAGGATAGAATCTAATCAATATGGATAATCAATCTACTCTGTAAATATAATCCTGAGGTGTTCTCAGTCAAATGAACGGAGGCAAGACAACACGACCAAGATTCCGAAGTTAATTAAAAAAAAGAATTGGAAACTATCTTAGCCATGGTTATTTTTGAAGCAGTTGTTGTTCAATACGATAATCCAAACGCGTGGATTCCTGAAGTCGGGGTAACGAGATTTGAAGCACCTCACACTGGCCACCGCAACAACCACTACCCCCACATCAGATGTTTCTGAGAGACCCTCACATCATCATCAGATGTGAGGGTCATCACACACCTCGTTCCTCCTTGCTTCCTTATCACCGGACGTGGGTCGTCGTGGAACGGCTTCGTTGTGTGCCCAGGGGGATCTCGTTTTTTATTAAAAAAAAATGAAATGGCAGCGTGTTTGGCACCTGTCACTCAGTTGTCAAACGTTCGAAGTAGTAGGACGATCGGAGGAGTGTGACAGTATTGCCCTGCTGATTGTCCCCATCCTGCACAAAAACGAAAAAAAAAGACGTGTATGATGTTGTGATTCTGGGACGTTGCTGTTCCTCTTTGAAGGACGCACAATGATTCTCATTGTGGGCACTATGACCAGAAGCGTCACAATGGGAGACCAAGTCACACATCCTGTTGTTGAAGTAATAAAATAGACATGAAATTACTTGTTTATTTTCTTCTCCCGCTGGTTATTCCCACCACAATCTTTAGAGCCTGGTGCCTTCTTGGATTTGATCCAAAATGCCACGTAGGAATGTCACTTTGCTGTGTGCAGTGATGTCACTCCCCGGTTGTGAATCACTATTCGTGGTTGTTGCAGTTGCTTCTGTTGTGGTTGTGGACGTTGTTGGTGTCTGTTGTTGTGCTCCCTCTGTGGTTGTGAGGGTTCCCATAATCTCGCGGGCGTGGGGGATAGACTCGGGGTGGCGGTTGAGGAACCGCCCAAGAGCTAGGCCGCTGCCGCAGAAGTGGCAGGCGTCGACCAGCCACTGCGTGATTGTGGGGGTGATGGGACCGCGCCGTGCGTACTCCTCCCATAATGACAGTGATGGAAGCTCACGCATGTATAACTGGTCCACGGTCCTGGTCCACTGGTTCCGCATTGTCCCAATCTCCAGTATGTGTCCCAGAACTGTTTTTTTGTTGGTTTTTCGTTTTTGTTCTTAGAGATACTTCTATTTTAATGTAACCAAATAATATAACTTGACCTATGCAATCGTCGCGGAGCTGTGCGGCAAGGATACTATTCCAAACTAAAACGCGTAGTGTACAGTCCCAAAATGTAGGCCCGTCCAAAGAGCTTGGTGCCAGTAGGGACGAAGAGCGTTCGGGAAGATATTTTTCCATTACGTATCTCTAAGCCGGGAATGAGAGAGGGAAAAATAAACAAGCGTTCTTACCAATTTGCACAGGGCATACCAAGACCCACATAGGTCATTTCCGTACATGAGTTTGGTGTGGTCCAACCCGACTGCGGTCCACTTGGGAAAACTGTAAGAAAAAGGTCAGGGCCGTAACCTCGGCAATCAAGTACTTACCTCATTTTGAAAGCGGATTCAAACAATGACTCCCTATTAACATCGAACCATTCCTTCCACTTCTTACAGACACGAAAGCACCTGCACGTATACACGGTTTTTTCCGGTTTTTGTTAGTAACCAACTGATAACGCATACGAGCACAGTGAAGTGACATCCAAGAATGAAGCCGCTCTCACGACCCACACTTGGTCACACTCGGCTCCAAAAAGTGTAGATAATGATGGCATCGCCTGCAGCGACAATTGACGATGGCGTCGATAGGACTTGTTTTGTTGTTGTGGCTGTTGATTGTGTGTCAGTTGGGAGCCCACTTCAGTGTTGGCACTGAATCTTGTGTTCTTCTGTGTGTTGATCAGAATGATTTTTGTTCATTTTTGAATCATTGATTTTGGTTCTGTCAGAGAGTTTTCTTTGGGGTTGTTGTTTGGTTTTGTTAGAGGCAAAATGAAGGGAGTTGTTGGTGCGTTTGTTGCTGTGTTGGAGTATTAGTAAGTTCACTGGCAGAGCTTGGTTTAGTCTTAGGGGAGTGAGTTATTGATTTACTAGCGGGTCAATAAGCTTTAACGTCAAAGCAAATGTATAACATATTCCTTAAGGGCCTTCATAGCTTCGTTTTTTTTTTTTTTTGTTGTTAACCAAACAAAACACAAGGACCGCGTCACTCACTTTTTTGCCCTGTATCTTTTTGAAACGGATGTATCCCTATCTCGATCATCTCTTACGTAAGAGGTGATCGAACATTTAACCTTTGAAACTTCGCTTGTGGTGTTACGTTTTGTTGTTGCATGGAGCAATCCACCCAAGCAAGACGTTTCACCTTCTCCGCTTTGGTTTGTTCCAGAACTTCTATCTGGTGACCGTGGATTTCGTTCTATCTAATGTTCAGCGCCCCCGTATAGAAGCCACAAATACTGCTTCTCCATTTGGAGTAAGCAGCTTTTCAACTAACAATACAATCACAAACCAACTTTTGGTGAGTATCATCATACTCAGCAAATTGGTGACAGCTTAAGAGTACGAAATGGAAGCGGTGAGACAAGAACTGATTGTCCCACCGAGGCTCCACGACTACTTCAAATTGGATCCCATAACTAAAAGGTGGGCACCAGCCAAGACCCACACCGTCGACTGCGTACTTGCTGGACTTTACATTGGCGACCTTGAAGGCGCGTTCGACACACAGGTTACTTTTCACTCCCGCAATAAACAAACATTCGGGTTTGCTAATTAGCGATGACAGCTGCTGGAAGCACTCGGGATTACTCACGTCCTTTCAGTGTTGCAAACCGAGGGTATTGCCGATTTTCCTTCGCGGTTTCCATGCGGCGTAACACTTCAAACAATTCAGTAAACGTTTTTCCCCTCGTTGTATTAATAATTCCGTATTTACTTCCCCCAAGGATTCCAGACGATCCATCTGTGAACATTGTACAATACTTTCCGGCAGCTATTGACTTCATTTCCAAGGCGCTTCGCGACCGGCACACGCGAAAAAACAGGCACAAGGTTCCGAATTCAATCCATTCCCTCCCACAATTACAAGTACAGCAGCCCTCTCTCCCCCTTACCACTTGCACCACTGCCAACACCACCGCATCATCAAATTCTCCATCTCCTCCCACGGACTACATAGTTCATTCCAATTACAGCAACAACAATCCCTGTACCACTGGAGGAGGAGTTCTTGTGCACTGTCACCTTGGAATGAGCCGCAGTGTGACCATCGTGACCGCGTTTGTGATGTATGCACTCTCCATGGACTGGCTCCCGGCCCTGAGGGCAGTTCAGAGGGAGCACCCAACATCTTTCCCCAGCCTCTCATTCGCCCGGCAACTGGCCCAATGGGGCCACCACCTCGAATCAACGAGGATTGCTCAGCAGGCTCTCAGGAATTCTCTCTGGGGTAGTTCCTCTTCTCCATCTTCATTGCACTCCCGACCACACTCAGCACAATCCCGGTCCCAACCAGTACTCCTGAATAACAATAGGGCCACATCATCACCAACTGTTCCAAACCACAGCCAGAAGCCACAACACCTGCACACTGACACAACTGAAGGATGATGGATGATCACTATGTGAAGGTGACTCTGGCAATTTTTGTTGGTTTTGGTTTTATTTGTGATTTCAAATAAAATGACCCTGTTTCAAGGAACTGAACATCGTAATCCGTGACGCTTTTCCTGCACCGTGTTGTCGATTGTCGACTCCCATAAGGGAGTAGCGCGTGAAACTGTGGAGCAGAAGTGTTCCCACGCTACCCACCGAGCTCGGTGATGCTTTTTTGGTCGAAAGTGACCAGGTGGCTCGTTTTGAAATAGTTGATCCCTTCTTTTAGGGGAGTATTTTTTCACAGCACTTAAATGTACAGTAACAGTGCAATTTCACTTGTATCTCTACTTCTTTTCCTGCATTAGACATGTTAAACCAATAGCCGTATTTGCTCTTTATACTAAAGAACGCATTTCCCGACACGAAAAAGAATTTGCTGATAACTTAGTTCTGATAGTGATGGAGACTGTAATGCCCGAACTCATCGAGCCACCACACTTCCATGAGCACTTTAAGTTTGACCGTGATACCAACAGGTGGATCCCAGCACAAACACACACAATTAGCTGCATTCTTGACGGACTTTACATCAGCGACCTGGAGGGTGCCTTTGACACCAAGGTTCACGCTGTTTATTATAATTTAATACATGAATTTGTACGGAACAAATAAAACACAAAGCTAACAGAGCTAGGTACTAGAGTCCCTTGGGATCAGCCACGTGCTATCAGTACTGGAGCTGGTTAATTATCCCGATTTTCGCTCACGTTTCCCAAGAAACATCACAGTGGAAACAATACAGTAGCTTCCAATTTCCCCTTCTAATTATTATTATTAATATTAATTAACAACAACATTCCTTCTAGGATAAGTGATGATCAGTCAGTGAATATTGGAGAACACTTTCCGGCAGCTATTGAATTCATTTCCAAGGTCCTGCGTAACCGGCATGCCAGAAACATGCTAAACAGCCCAAAACCACCATTCCGCAGGCCGGTTTACATGCACTCAACATCCGGTAAATATTCAATCCCCTTCCACCCATAAATCTCACTCAACCAAAAAGCCTCTGCTGGAGGAGGAAGAGGAGGAGTTCTTGTGCACTGTCACCTTGGAATGAGCCGCAGTGTGACCATCGTGACCGCGTTTGTGATGTATGCACTCTCCATGGACTGGCTCCCGGCCCTGAGGGCAGTTCAGAGGGAGCACGCAACATCTTTCCCCAGCCTCTCTTTTGCCCGGCAACTGGCCCAATGGGGCCACCACCTCGAATCAACGAGGGTTGCTCAGCAGGCTCTCAGGAATTCCCTCTGGGGTAGTACTCAATTCCCCCCATCATCGCGTTCATCTCAATAACCCCACAAATCACCCTTACTCCTTGGCTTTGAACCGGCTTTCCTTGAATAATGCTCCTGTTTATTTGATCAAAACCAAGGCCGTTTACCAGATCCAACCGGTAAAATCAAATATTCCCAATCAATCACACAGAGACACACGCGCGGACATGCAGTGCTGTTGTTGCCACGTTGCGGACGAGGACGGGTGCTGCTACACGCTGAGCCCGGCGTGGAACCGCGTGCTTCGCGGGCTCGTGTGCAGCGCGTCGTGGCTGGCCATGTGCGCGCCCCTGCCCGGCCACGGCTCCTGGACGAGGTGCTGCTGCTTCGAGTACCGCGGCCCTGAGGACTCCCTGTTCTGGGCCGATGGCGACTTCATTGCCTGTTTGAAGTGATGGGATGGGAAGGGAATGATCCGCCGTAGTATGTGTGCGGTCATTGGTTGGTGACTTGTAATAACCTCTTTTTGCAGTTGCATTGACATGGACATGGATGGACAACTGTTAATAAATAAACTGTGTGGTGGAAAAGAAAAATGAAAAAGCACATGTTTCTGGTCAGTTATACCATAATCCAGACATGCAACCACAAGGCAGCTGTAAGTGTTTCTGGGTCAATGTCTGTGTCTGTGAGCCCCAGTATCTTCTTTGAGACATTGATGTGAAGGTGTGATGCAACCACAAAGCTCCTCAAGTTGCCTGACGTCAGGGCCAACGAGCCTGTGATTTCCGGAAACACACGCAGTAACATCTTCCACGTTCCCACTTGCTGAAGCGAACTGTCTTCCAGGATGGGGAGAACCTTTTTTTTTTTTTCGGGTTAGTTAGTTGTTGTGAAGTTGTACCATGTATACCTCTGTCAAAGTCACATGGAATTTGTGAATAAGCCACTCGGCGCAACCTTTTTTGTTGGATTCTATCAACCTCCTCAGCAAATTGTTGTCGTTCCTCGTGACCTGTTGTTTGTTCATGTGAAGTTGTTGAACGAACCACTTGACAACTTTCCCTGACTGAACATCGTAACTGGTTGACAGACACTCAATAACGGCATCCAAAGAGATGTTGCGTGAGACAATTTCCTTGGCTCTGGCAAGATCCCCTCCTGAAACAGCATGTTTAACAGCTGCAACTTGCTCAGGTTTGGACATGAAATAAAATCTGTCTGGAACATCAAATGTATTCTGCAGTAACTCAGCAAGGGTGATTTTTGCTCCCGCCAGAGCGTCATTAACCACTCCATTCACAGACCCTTCAGTGATGTTGCTAATCGTACATTTGTCAAGGAACCACTGAAAACCCCCAAGTCCAACACTGTAGTGATAGAAGATTGCCCTGAAAGTTCCGTCTGTAACACTGGGAATTGCATTCACATGAGACATCACATGAAATTTCATTTCCAACCAGTCTGCAATTGCTGTGTTGTTGCAGGAAAGAGCATTAAGAAGGCACTCCCTCAGATCATCTGAGCTGAGGGGCAGTGTCACATTGGGTAACAGGCATTGTGGCACAGACACAGTGTCTTTTATGTTGCCACATGCACTGATGAATGTGGTTGGTTCCACAGCACCGACGTGGTCAAAGAAGTTCATTATCAACCACTTAACGAGTTCATCATCCGCAATGGCCGCACATGCATGACGCAGATCACCTTGTGATGGTTCAAGGGAGAATCTTAATATCATCCACTTGAATCCCATGGCATTTGTGAGTTTGCAAAGCTCAGGGGGGGTTGTCACTGAAAAACGGTAGATGATCCAGTTGCATCCCTCCACAAGCGAGCTTTCCTCTGAGCAGTGATCTGCAAAGTGTGTCAGTACCGAATGTCCATAAGATGATGAGATTCTCTCTTTGTGACCAAAGAACAGCTCAGTGCAAAGCTTCACAACTTCCAGGCTTGGACTGGAAATGAAGTCATCAAAGTCACAATATTCATCATCCGTATAGATGCACTGATCTTCACAAGCATTCACAACATCAGTTGAATTCACCAGCCACTTCACCACATCCAAGTGGGCGAACTTGACGGCAGCACGAAATGGCATTGGGAGCTCCCAAGGCTCAGTCCCAACACCATTGAACTTCGACATCACCCACTTGACAACATCCAGGTGCCCTCCCCTGCATGCATCATACAACAAGCTGTGTCCAATCGTTTCATTGTGAGCCATCTCCCTGATGTCATCAATCAGGTCAGACTCATTGACAGGCCACCGCAGGAGACTGCAACCAACCCACGGTGTATCGCCACTCTCAACTAGCTGCTCTGCCATCTCAATGTGCCCTCCTTGAGGGAAAAAAAAAAAAAAAAGTGTTGAATGACAGCCACTCGCATAGGCACAAAAAAGAATAAAGGCGTACCCAAGCACAGTCCCCTGAGCACGGCAAGGCACTCCTTCCTGTTGTTCCTCGTCCCCTTGTTCCTCAGCACCCAGAAGATACACCTCCCGCTCCCGGCCGCCCCCGCACACTTCAGCACAAAGTACCGCGACGTGGGCGTCGCCCCCGCGTCGGGGTGCCACATGTCGCTGCAGCGCACCCACGCGCCCGCGACGAGGCGGCAGGCGCGGGGCACCAGCGGGAACAGCGCATCGGCCACCCCGAGCGCCCACACGCAGTCCCTGAGCTCGAGAGGCTCGCCGCGAAGCAGGGGGACGCGCACCAGCGCAGGCTCGATGATGTGGTCCCAAACCACTCGCGACACCAGCATCTGCCTAGAGATCTCACCAGCCACCTTCCCTTGTGGTGCTGTGTTGTCGCTGTTGTTGGCAGTACGCAGCCGTGCCCCTTGCTTCATTTTTTATCGGCCCTCTTCCTTGCGAGAAAAACCAATCGTTTTTTATGCCTCTTGATGATGCCAGCGTTCCGTTCTGTTGATTATTTTTAATAGAAATGGAGCCAGAGAGCCATTACATCAAAAAGTCTCTTTCTTCTCAGCTGGTTTTTTGCAGCTGAGAGTCGGATAACGAGGTTGCAGCCTCCCGGCAACATATAAGAATCACGGCTACTATATCAGGGAGGTGGTGTGGCTCAAGAGCACAGCTGACACACACGTATCTGAACGCCAACACTGTCGAACTGCCATGTATTACATATGCATAGTTGACCATGTACCGACCGTCCTGCATAAGTAGCTTCCTGGCGCGCAGGTTCAGATCGTTAAGGTACTCGTCTCTGCCTTGTGGGGTTCCTGTTGATTCAGTGGAGCAGGCTGTTTTGGTTCCAATGAAGCGGAAGCAGACGTTGACGAACTGCGGGTCATTCAGAAGTTCCAGTTCTGGTTCGGAACGTATGATCCGGACAAGTTCGCGTGCTAGAGACATGGCTCTATCGACTGCTGCGCCAAAGCCGGAATCTCCAAGTACCTTCCATGTCATCCACAGCTTGAATGCGTCGGCAACGCGGGCAGTTGCAAGTGATTTGGTTCCGGTATCAGGCCCCTGAATTGGTTAAGTTTTGGATCGGTGCGGGTTCTTTTGGGGGAATGAATTCACCTCGCTCTCGGCGTGAAGCTGGTAGCTTGTTGTATTAGAGTGCAATGATACGGAATCGAGGAGTAGCTGCTTGTGTTTGGTAACGAACACTGCGGCCATAAGCGGAACCCCCAGCAGTTTGTGGAAATCGATGGTAAAGGAGTCCGCTAGATTAATCCCTTTGTAGGTGAACTTCAACAATAACCTCCAAAGAGAAAATTACCACGCAGGAGGGTTGGTCCAGAATTTTGGCTGAAGAGAACAGGTCCTCCCCAGGCTCCATCAACATCTTTTTTTGTGTTGATTGACGCTAAAAAGAGATTGAATTTTGCGCACGGAGCCAAAGGTTATACTTCTTGGTAATGGCGGCAATTTCCAGAATCGGATCGAAGGCACCCAAGACCGTACTACCCTGTGTAATTACCTTAGCTATTTTATTTGGGAAATAGGAAATGTATACCGCTGTTGCACAAACAATGAACGGCTTCTCACCACGTTCGATACTGGAGTGTATTGCATCGTCCAACATTGCTGGAATCATTCTTCCTCTATCATCAGAGGCAACCTGTAGAAAATCAGAACGAGTCCAAATGGAGATTGCTTACCTTACGAACGTTGTCTAATCCAAGTCCAAGGGTGAGGGCAGCCTTTTCAAAAGAATAGTGTGCCTGGGTGCTGACAAAGCAAGTTAAAACCCCCGCATTGGCCCAGCCAGTCCGGTTACACTGCGGACATACTCTATATCGCGCGCAGAGCATGGCCATTAACTAGAATTTGGGTGTTAGTGTTAAATTGCGATAATGGAAACAGGTACATTTGAGTTACTACCACCTGAGGTCATTACTCCATCAGGTTTCGTGTCCGCATCGGCAGTCCAGCCCAATAATAAAGCAGTCCTTTGGAGAATATCATGCTCCATCATAGTTGCAACAGGAGACACCTCAAATGTTGCTATCGAAGTATTGTGTATAGTGGATACAATAGCTTGAAGCGGAAATCAGTGATAAACCCGGAAAAACTGAATTATATCTTTCAAGATAGACAGGGTGCAATGCCGAATGCACGTACCGGCCATCAATCCAGGTAGCCTAGCACAGCTGTAAAGCTGATTAGAGAACCCAGGGCTCCTCGTGCATGGCTGCAAGTACAAGTACCTCCTCATAATCTCCATCAACTTGCCATTCCTTCCCCCACCACAACCACTCCCAGAACAGCAAGTAGTACCGGTGCAACTGCTCTTGGTGCTTGTACTGGCGTCATGTATGCCAGCATTAGAAGAGGGCGGTGCCACTACAGCAGCAACATCATCACACAATGGTGACCCATCCAACTTGAAACCAAACACAGGCCAAGCCGCGAGTGGCTTCACGGGGTTACAATCATTACCACTGTTGCTGATGAGGTACTCTGAAACCAGCCCTGTCACCATTTCCAGCAGCCTCATGTCTTCATCACCACCACAATTGTTGCTGTTTGTTATTTGTGATGGTTGTTGTGAAGTAGTAGTCCCTGTGTTGTTGGTGTCCATAGGTACAACAAAAATTGATGAAGGGGTTTTTAGGCTAAGGAACGACAGTGATGGACTAAAAAACAAATAAATACAAAGAAAAAAAAAGACTCAGAGAGATGAGAAACGATGAATCGGCAATGGTGTTAAGAATTAGCATGGTTGTGTTTCATCATTTGGGGCATTATTGGCCAGTGCGGAATGTCGACTCCTAGCTCGAACTTAGTGGTGCGCAAATGGCCCAGTGAATAAATTGTGGGGTGGCATGTGATGGCTGTGTGTTTTCATATTTATATCTATTTCTATCATTCTCCTTTATCAAGATCTTGCTATGTATCTTAGAAAGGTAAACAAAAGTTACCTGTTTGTAGGTAGTAGCTTCTATTTTCAAATTCAATTGCCACCAGAAGGCTTGAACATGCCACTGAGGCCACCGCTTGTGGAGGAGGGAGTCGGGGGTGTTATTGTTATGTGTGCCAGCGGCGATGAAGATGGTGATATGGTAGGGGGTGTGACATTGCCGGTTAATACTGGGGCATATGGCATTAGTCCGCCTTGTGGTTGTTGCGCGGTGCAGTCCGCTCCGGAAGGTGGTGTGGTTTCTTCCGCGAAGGTGGTGCTTGACATTGTTCCCAGAGAGATACGGGCCGGAGCTTCCAGTTTGCACGGCTATGTGTAAAATCAGTGGCCTTGTAACGGCAAAAGAAAAGTGTAAAACCTCTATGTGCCATATCTGCTCGGCATACTCTTGAATTGAGCGGTCCGAGGAGAATTTACCCATTCGGGCAGTAGAAAGAAGACTCATTCTAGCCCATCGCATTGGATCTTTAAATGCTTCGTCCACCTCTTCTTGTGCTTTCAAATCTTGTGTATTGTTAGTGGAGTACGACAACTTGCGCATGCAACTTACAAAGAGGGAAATCGTGACAAACAATGTAATAGTCTTTAGTTCCTTCAACGGAGTCGATCAATTTCTGGAACTCACCAGCACAACCAAAGACCCCACTCCGGATGAGTGAGAAAACAGTCAAGAGTCTTGGGTCTACCACTCTTGGGGGACTAGCTCTAAAAAAAAGCGTAAATAAACGAGAAGCACAGGGTTTCCAGAACAACCGTCTGGCATTCACATCTGCCGCAAGTGTTCCAAAAATGAAAATGTTCTCATGGCCTATTTCCTCCCGGATTTCAATGTTGGCACCATCCATTGTCCCGAGAAGAAGCCCTCCATTCAGAGCGAATTTCATGTTACTAAAAAGGTGTTGGTACAAGAACGTTATGGTTTTCCTCACCTTGTGCCAGAAGCTTCCATTCCAGCAGTACTGATATGCTGGCTGATATCACTGGCTGGGATGAGTATTTCAGCAACACTCACACAGTAGTTGGGCAAAAAAACTAGCTTTAGCAGATCCCCCACCTCCGCGTCATTGTTAATAACCACAGCAATCCGATTCATAAGCTATAATTAGTAGTTACAGATAGAAGTATAAGAAGGAGAGTGGAACTTTGATTATGAGCTTTGCGTTGGCGTATCCTGGTGCGGATTTCCCTGTATCCCGTTATTTCATGGCTTGAAGAAATAAATCGAAAACCTCCAATGATTATCACTCGGGGGACAACTTGAGTTTTCTGTGCGGGAGTCATGCTTTTAATTGAATACCAGCGGTGAATTATACTAGGAACTTGTGGGCAAAACGAACTTAAAGAAAGGGAACACACCAGAATGCATTCATTAGTTGCCTTTTATATTCATGGAATCTCTTGGCTTGCACATCAAAGAGGGAGGATGGTTTTATAGTAATCCCAAGTGTTTTTGAAACATATGTGGCAAGACGCTCCTTCGATCCAGTTGAGATTCCTTTGTTTTTTGCAAAAAAAAAAACCTTGTTGTCGAGCTTGCATTGGGCCCATTTCTTTAAAAATATATCATCATCAGCAAAGACCTCTAAGTTCTTGAGTAGTGCTGCATTTGTAACCCAAGCAAGACTATCACTAAGTGTGGAGCGGATCAATGAAGACAATGACGGATTGGCTACATGAGTTATTTTGGTCGTTTTACTACTTGTGTTATACGCACCCTGGAAAAGCCATCGTCTTGGTGTTACACCATTAGTTTTATTTTGGAACTTCTTAGACCTGAGGAGTTGAGATTTTACTGGAGTGCGAAACAATCACACCATAAGTAATAGAACTCAGGGAAAACATTCGTTTTTAGTAAGTCTGAGTGAATTTGAGCAACCCCATTCACTGTGTGTGAACCGACAATAGCCAAGTGTGCCATACGAACCTGGGGAGTTTAGGATATTTCCAAGTTGCGAGAGTTACATTTCTTGGATTTTCTTCAATAATGGAAAGGCGTCTTTGCTTGTCAAGGTCACCAGGCCAAACTTGTGCCACCAAACGCAAGAAATAATGGTTTCTATACCACTGTCAATGGAGAGTGACTCAGTCAGGGACATACATGTCAAAGATGATTTTCATATTTCTTGGGAGAAGCTTTTGAACGATGTCAACTGGCCATTTCTCCAGTGCTTCTGGAAGCACTGTGTGATTTGTGTACGAGAATGTTTGGACAGTAATTCGCCAAGCGTCTATCCATGAGATACCCTCATCATCAAAAAGTAGACGCATCATCTCGGCTATTCCTAATGCTGGGTGTGTGTCATTGAGTTGAATACTGACCTAGATTGAGTAAGTGAAAGTTTACATTGACTAAACTCATACAAATTTCGGAAAATCGTGTATGGAACGAGGGCGCAGTTTGAATCGTGTCATAATATCTCTTAGAGTAGCGGCAACAAAGAAATATTGTTGTTTCAAACGAAGGGTTTTTCCACTCGAAGTATTATCATTGGGATATAGGACCTAATAAAAGTTACATAAATACACGACACCTACAATGGGAGAGATACATTGGTGATATTTTCTGACTCTTGTTTGTTCTAGGTTGTGTGCATTAGAAAAACGAATTGTGATACAAATTTACCTCGACCGCCTTATAGTAATCACCCTTGTTGAAAGCCTCTGATTTATGTTAAGGAGTGTTTATAATCTTACTTCGTTACCTAAGTCGAATTCACTGGAAGGCTTACTGCTCCAAAGCCGCAGATTGATGGTATTATAAGTATTGTATCCAGAAATAGGAAAATCCTGCTAGCGGTTAAAAAGTTTTCTTGTTGGTTGTTAACAGGAGGTTACATATGCCAGTGCTATGCAAAAGTCACCTCCTTCCCAAACACACTGTGCAAGGTAAGGCTTTACTTGGGTGATCAGTAACGCAAACCTTTGCCGGAGCGTGGGAACTTCCAGTGCCAACTTCCCTCACAACACCACCAAATCGAATTGGCAATTGAATATCAAGTCGTTGTATCTCCCAAGGATTACCAAAGTTCAACCAATAGTCAGGGGTTTCGACTTGTTCCCCTTCTTTGTTGAAGGTTTGATAAAACATACCATAGCTATATCTAGGGGAAATTGGCGAGGTTAAAAGAGTGATAGCGATGAATAACCTTAGGCCATAGCCCCAAGCAGGATAGTTCAACGTTGCCATGCTGTCCAGGAAACCTTCAGCACATTAAAAACCCAAAACAAAGTTCAATATAGTTACAGGCAGCAAGACGGCCCAGACCACCATTTCCCAGTCCAGCATCCAATTCCTACTGTTGGTTGGTGGAAAAGAAAGTCTGGGAGGGCACGAACCTCGTCATAGAGGTTTTCCAGAGAAACGCCCAGATTTTTCAAAGCCTTGGAGTATTTCTTCTTGAGTTTCAAATTTAGAACAGTATTCTGAATATTGTTAGTATTCATGCAGTTTCTCCTTCCAACCTGAAGAGATCTTCCAAGGAGGTATTCCAAACTGAGGTAACAAATCTATCAAATTCAACTTAATAAACTTCTACAGAATCATATTCATACGTGCTTGACGTTGGCATGTCGGAAATTTCTTTCAGTATCCTTGAGTTTGTTTAGTTAGCTAAGGCGGGGGAAAATATGAAAGGAACCTTCCACCGCTCAATCAATCTATCCCTGAGACTAAAGAAAGTAAGGAGACAAAGAGAAGGCAGTAAAAAACGAACCAGAAAGCCAGTGCCTGGAAGGCAGAGGCGTTGCTAAGTTGTGCTCTTGTTAGAGCTAAAGTGTACTCGACATGGTGGACAAATTGACTCTGCAGGGAGTCTGGATCGGTGTCCAAGTAAGAAGAAAGGTAGGCCCATAGAAGGGTCTGGCGCTGTTCACGGTTGCCACCAATACGGTCAAGAGAACCTGAAAAAGGAAAATTAGGCACAATACACTAAATAAGTTTGCAAACTTCTTCTAACAGTCGACGGCTCGGAGGTGGGAGGCTGTGGTGGCTGCATATATTGTTGCTGTTGCTGTAACCGCATCGAAACTTCCCTCCACGCTTGGGATTCAAACTGTATTCCAGCACCAGGGCTCGAGCCCAGTATCATGGCGGGATTGTAGTAGCCGATCGGGGACAGCTCAGAAGAATTCATCATTCCCCTGTTCCCAATTGACAAAGGCATTGTCTGGCTTCCACCCATCGGCGCCTGCATAGGCATCCCCATCCCCATCCCCATCCCCATTCCCATTCCCATTCCCATGCCCATTCCGGGGAACTGCTGGTCGAACATTGCCATGGATACAGGAGGAGAGTTGGGCATGAACATCATCATCCCGCCCTGGGGAGTGGTACCGTAAGGGCTAGTCATGCCGGACCCAGACAGAGCCATGTTGCTAATAGACCCGCCCGAAGCGCTGTGGTTCAGCCTGGTCATCGGCACCGGCGTCGTCGTGGAGGACGACACGGGGGTCCCCATCGCGGAGCCGACGGCGGCCCCAGGCGCCGTTGTGGTCGTATGGTGCGCGGCGATCACCCCGTTGGAAGTGGGCGACGGTGATCGCCCAACCGGGTTGTTGTTGTTGTTGTTTGGTGTGGGCGATGTGCTCTCCTCTAAGTCCCTACAGCGTGGTTAAAATATATGGAAAAAAAAAGGAAGTAAGAGGTTAAACACCCAACGGGAGGGGGGAGAAAAAAAAAAAAAAAAAGGACAGCGAAAGTTTTAGTTGAGCGTTGTTGCGTCTTTGTTTGCTTGGTGTTTGTTCTTTGGTGAGCGAAGATATGGCGTTGGTAGCCGCGCGCACACCACATCGTGTTCATTTCCGCAGCCCCTTTGTTGTTTGTCTTGTTTTTTCGGAGACCAAATTAAATCTGATTCCCCGAAATACGATTGAACCCCTTGCGGTCCTGAGTGCGGCGCTCGTCAATTGGCGCCCTTGTAGAATGTCCCTCTGGAGACTCCAAAATTCTTGGCAGTGTTGCCCGGCCGTCGTGCACCCCAAAAAGGTGCTTTGTGGTTGGTGGTACCGTTTAGAAAAATTTTGTATCCCTGCACACTTCTTCAAGCATCAAACACTTTTGATGTTGGTATCAATGGTCTTTCTGTGAGCCCAATTGAAGCTGAACAGGCTCCCCCAGGACCATTGTGGGTGTTGCAGTTCCAGCCTCAGGTGCAGTGCATCACGGCTTAGTGACTTGTAGTCCCACTGTGGTGTTTGTTGGTGTTGGTGGTTGTTGTGTGGTGATGAGCTGGAACTGCTCGTTGTTGTTATTGATTGTGGTTGTTGTGGGTGTTGTGGTGGGTTGCTGATGTAAGCTGAGAAGTCATAGTAGTTTGTGAGGCGGGTTACTACTTGGAAGTTGTGGCGCCGGTAGAATGACAGTGCACTGTTGTTACCTGTGGTTGCAATTGAGAAGGTCACTAGGTGAAAGGGGGCTGAGTTTTACCAACTTTAACGTGAAGGGTTATAGTGTGGGCCCCATGGGCTATGAGAGTGTCAGAAATAGCCTATTTACAATATAAATTGGGTCGCAATTGGGATTATGTAGAACCTGGAGAAGAAGAGATCCTACTCCCTAAAGAGTGATGAGAAATCGGAAGAATTTAACAGTGAAACATACAGTTCTTCTACAAGAGCCGGTGACACCAATTGTCATTATATCTAAGTCATTGAGTATATTTGTGATTAGATATCTACATAGAAAATAAGCTGTATATAGATAGAGCTGGCACAGTTGGCGTACATCCAACATCAGGCTTGATGATAGGAAAAAACGAGCAGAGCCAGCCACAGCACTCGTCGAAACCGTCCTCGGCGTCGTCCTGTGAATCGGAGCCAAGGATGCGTGCAGTAGCCACTCCAATAACCATTTTTTGGCCGCTGGGCTGCATGGTTTCGGCCACGAGCGCGAATATGCTGGGCCTCAGCAGCCTTCTGTAAAACGAAGGCCCGTAAACCACAGGAAACAGCTCCAGCTACAAGATATTGGTTAATTCAAGAAAAGGGAGAGCGACGTTCGTCGTTGTACGTGTAGTCGCTCGACGGCAGTAAGATCGCCCTCGGTCATTTTTCTCACGCACACGTCATCGCTGGCCGTACTGCGTGCATTTGTACTGTCCATCTGTTGTGGCCACCGGTGGTTGAGACAAAATTGCTTTTGTCTGTGGCGCCACAGAAGTCCGAAACAGCTGGTGTTTGACAAGTGAAAAGATTCTCGTAGTGAAGTTTCCGTATATATGTGTGAGGGGGCAGGTAACTGGTGTCAGTTCTGACAGGCGCCAATTGACAGATTCGGTGTTCGACTAACACGATCACCGGTTCAAAAGAAAACAAATATTCGGGGATGATAAATGCATTGAGTGGGCACCGGGGTGGCCCGCAGACCGCAAGCGCGTCCGGATCTACCACTGGTACGTCACGATTTTTGTGGTGGTGTTAGTGTTGTTCACTTCGTTTTGCAGAGCCTGCATCGACCACAGCGTCCACGCCAAGTCAGGTGAGATCAATTTCGCTCAAGTTTGTTGGTTAACCAACTGTCTATGCTAGTTGATGACTTTGGTCAAGTGGATGGCTCAAATGTTGGAGAAAGACATACCGTCAAGCGAGGGTGAATTTCACTCGTCGTGTAAAGATGGGCAAATCCTTTGCGAGTAAGTTTTAGGTTGATGATTTTTTCCCTCGTTTCTAATATGTTGCAAGGTTGATAAATAAAATTAAGCCGAACACAATCAGCAAAATAAATAAATCCCATTTTACATTCAAGCACATGGAAAACCTCGAGAGCTTCCTTAAATCGGCAGTTTGTGTGTTCCTCCCCAGTCTACCGTTTCTCACTTCTCTAGCACTCGGATACAGTGAACAGATTTTCGCTGCTGGAGAATTCTATGAAGGGAGGAATCTGCAAACTGTTTGTTTCCCCGTTAAAGTCGTTAGATGACCTATACTAGACCATTCAATGTCTTCTTAAATTCGCAGCCTTTATTAGTAAGTGTTCATGGTATTCAGGAATCAAAATTGTATGGCCCCCTTCCTCTTTCCATTTCTCATCGTTATTTCAGACTCTTCCAGCAGAGCAATCAAGAGCGTATCTTTTCCTTGTGACTCCTTTTGCTTATTTGACTTGCATAATATTTAGGGAACTGCAAACCAAGCGGAGGAGCGTGCATCCAGTTTGGACAGGTACGGAGGAGTCTGCCAGCCCCTCAGTTCCCTCCACTGGCAGCCTAAATAAGAGGCCGGTTTCGAGAGCTTCCCTTCTTGCCCCAAGAAGAATATCTACTTTTGACCAGGTAGTCTTCACTAAAAACCAGTTCCCCAGCCAAGTTTCCACAGATCGACCCCGAAGCCGATGCTCAAATCAGGAGTTGGATTAATGCTATGCTTGGGATTTCACTCCCACGAAACTGCATTGCCTCTATGAAGGATGGAGTACTGCTATGTCAGTGCGTTACAATTTATGCTCTGTTCTTTCCTCATTCGTTGCAGACTGCTCAATAAGATCGTCCCAAACACCATTCCACCGTCAAAAATTATCATTCCAAGCCCGGGAAAGATATTGACCCAACCTGAAATGGAGGTGACTTTTTTCCATCATTCACGACTTTGTAAATTAAAGTTATTCAGAGGAATGTTGCTGTGTACTTGGGGGCCTGTACTTCTGTTGGTATTACTCTGAAATCTCTGTTTGCTGTATCCGATCTTGTTCAAAGTCGAAATAGTTTGGCAGTTCTTATCCACATTCAAGGTACATGTTTCAGTATTTCGCTGTTCTTGTATGCAACTGACCCAACCAATAAAAGACTTGTTCAACTGGGCGGTGAAACAGCCCACTTACACTGGCCCAAAGATAACCGCACCAGCACAGCCGCCTGCACCTGTGCATCGCCCTAATTCTATATTAGCCGCTGCCAGAGCAAATACTGTTACGACCTCGTCATCCTCAGCATCGGTACCTGCAAGCCAGGTACTTTGTTTTCGTAAGTCAGTACTTTTCGAGCTCACTCGCCAGGGTACCCATCTCTTTGCTTGGGTAAACTCCTTTCTTGAGCGACAAGGAAAAAAGATTGTTGACCCAAAGCAAGATTTTTGTGTAAATCGCAAACCTAGCTGTAATATGTTCACCCTTTCGCAGGATAGTACCAATCTTTTCTTCTTGATTGAGGAATTGATTGGTCAAAATATAGGCTTTTATGAACTAATTCCTACACTTCCATGGTAAACCCCATTCGTATTGCCTTTTTGAATGACCCTTTTTCAGGCACAAACTACAAAATGCCGCTCTTGTTGTTCAATTAGTTTCTGAGTTATGCAATTCCCCACCTACATGTACACCAATGGACATCGTGTTTGGCTCCGTTGAGCCAATTTCTCGCTTCTTGCAAGGCATACAAACGTCTCTAGACATGAGTTTCATTCAAAAGCAATGTATGAAGCATGTGTTCGCACCGGCCTTATCTAACCAGTACAGTGGGACCAGAGAGGTTTCGGTGTTACGTTGCCAGTGCACTCTTGAAATCCGAGAATGCATACGTTACTTCTCTTACCCAGTTATTGGAGGTTCCCTATTTATACAGTATTTCCCTTTTTTACTGTTTTAGGATATGATAATACCAATTAAGAACGCTTTGGGCACACCAAAACAAATTTTGAACCGGGAGGAAATGGCAATAGTTTTTTCTCATTTCGTATCCTCCTTCCCAATTTTTACACATTAAGTCATGCAACTAAAGGAAGCAATTGTAACCCACCATACCATGTTGCTTCTTAACATTCAAGAACGCTTAAGTTCCTTCAACTCGGCGCACAAATTGGGAGACATATTTACAACCAAGGCAACTGAATGTTTTCTACTTTGTTTGGTTCTCACTGTATCCAGATGGAATGGCTACCAAAGCTGTATGCAGACTATGCAGCCAACTCCGAAAATTCTTTTCCAACAGTACAAACACTTCGTCATACCAACAAGGCGTTTGCTGCTTTACTTATCGTATGCATTAGATTAATCAATATAATGTCCCTCTAAGTATTTCAGACCTGTGAGCAAAAGTGGGGCAAAGATTTCCATGCATTCATCAGTATGCCCATACGGCGAGTGCATGTGTGTCCTAATTCATATTTTATCTCCTGTTTCACTCAAATGTAGATATATAAACTGTATCTGCAAGAGCTGTTACAAGCAACTCCCCACACACATGACGATTTCCCGTTAATTGAAGTTGCACTCCGGATGTTCAAATCGGCTGTTGTATCCGTGGGGGATTGCTGGGCACTTACCGACAACAACAGGAAGGTTCAATTCATTGAGGAATCTATTGCAGGGTCATTTGATGTACATTCTCTTGGGAAGGCAACCTCAAACTTACCGGGATGTAGCCTTTGACAGGGGTCTATTTGCGGGAAGGATTTCTGGTAATAGCCGATGCAGGATTGGAGGACACATATTTCTTCTTGTTTAACGATCGCCTGGTAAGTTGGTAACATCGCTCCATTGCTGTAACCCTCTTCAGATATTCACTACATACAAAAAACCGGCCAGAGCAGAGGATAAAGTTTTCACATTCCGCTCATCGTTCTTTGTAGCCGATTTCGAGGAAGTCATAGAAAACGATTGGGGTAATTTCCTTCCACAGTTTATCTTTCTTACCGACGCACCACAGAAGCCCCCGACGGCACCCACGGACACGCCATCGAAGTAGTTACCACCAACTTCTCCCTCATTCTCGTTTCCAAATCCGCTGAGGTAATCCACACCTTTACAACCAATTCCACTTACACTACACAACAAAAGGACAAAGCGGAGTGGCTCGAAGCACTACAAGGAGCGCTAGCCACATTCAAGCAGCTAGGTTCCTAGGAACCCAACACAAACCCGCAGGCCAACCATCACCCACCCCAGACCAACAAACAAACCCTCAAGCCACCTGACCCAGTTCAGTTGTATCAGCAGAGTGTTAATTTTCAGTCTCCTACCTGTACCTTTTTTTCTTCTTAAAATTTCGAAAACCAAACAAACACGGCGTTCCTACCGACACACAACGCAGCGACGCTGGACGCCCGGCAGCAGCTGCTGGCCTTGGCGACGGGGAGCCACCCCCGCTGCGGGGCACGCAGCCCAGCGCGGTCCCTGTGGCTCGCCGACCACAACGTCGTCGGGCACAACATCCGCGAGGCGTGCTGCTTCGGGCCCGGCGCCAGCGGAGGCCGCGCCGACGTGTCGTTCGTGCTGTGCGGGATCTGCCTGGCGGAGAGGCGGTACCCGCTGGTCTCGTTCGGGGTGTCGCCGGTGCTGCTGGGGGTCACTCGCCCCGCGACGGTTGGGGAGGGGACCGACGTGTTTCTGCGAAGAGCGCGACTCGTCGGGGAGTGCGGGGACAGCGTGGTGTCCAAGTCTCTGAGTGATTATTTCCTGTGCGACCGTGTCGTCGGAGGTGCTGGTGCCTCCTCCGAAAGGCGGATTATGGTTATGAGAGGGCACGAGGCGCCCGTGGAAATTGGGAACAGCGAGAGGTGGATGTTGTGGGCCGGGTCAGAGTCCGATGAGTTGGTTGTGTGCGACCTGTGTTGTGAGGAGCCTTACGAATCGAGGGTGGCGGTCAGGCACAACTTGGGTGCTGGTGTCGACTTGTATTGTGACTTGGTGTACCTCATTTGGTCCAGATACCTCCCTGATGAGGTTGTGATGACGTTGAGTGACCATGGGGGTTCCTCAAGCTTCCTTCTTGTTGACATCCAGAAGACTTTCTCACTGAAAACCTTTGTTGTGATTAGTTCCACGACTGTGGTGGAGCACAATGGGCCAATCAATTTTTCTGATATCTTTGCAGTGGGCAAAAAGCTGCACTTGAGGAAGAGGGATGGAACTGACGTTCTAATTCTGCACCACAAGATGAGTGTTTTTTTTATGGAATTGCCAAGTGGAAACAGAACAGGTCTTCACCAAGGAGAGAAGTGCATACTGTCACAACTCAGCCATGCATTGTTTTGCCTCCATGTTGAAGAGAAACATCTGTTTGAAGTTTGGGACTGCAACACCATCACAGCACCACTGAGGCTCATTGAAGTGCCACCACAATCTTCTGTGATTGGGGCATCAGGGTTCCTGCTGACCACAATTGGGAACACACTGCAAGTGTCAGAGGCATCATCTGGGTTCGTTGTTCTGACACTGTCTTTCGATGTTGTTAAATTTGCAATCTCAGAACGAGGGTCAATAATGTAGAGGAATAAAAAAATAAACAAGAAAAACTTAGTTTTGTGACACAATCGAAACACGTTGGGAAATTAAGAACTGGGGCACATTGAGGACCAGAGAAAGAACAACGAACCCAGATGATGCCTCTGACACTTGCAGTGTGTTCCCCATTGTGGTCAGCAGGAACCCTGATGCTCCAATCACCCTTGCTGTAGCATGTGGAACCTCAATGAGCCTCAGTGGTGCTGTGATGTTGTTGCAGTCCCACACTTCCAATTTTTGCTTGTTTAGAACGTGGAGGCAAAATAACGTGACACCAAGTTGTGATGGGACACACTTTTCTCCCTGGTGAAGAATTGTTGCGTTTCCACTGGGCAATTCGATGTGAAAAACGCCCTTGGAGATCAAGAAAAGAATGAGCACGTCAGTTCCATCAGACTTCTTCATGTGCAGATTGGCACCCTCAGCAATGAATTTGGACAAATCGCTGTGAGGTAGGCTCTTCTGTGGTGCTGTTGTGGTACTTTTCAGAACAAGTGTTTTCGTTGCAGAAGTTTTAAGCAAGTCCACGATGATGAATACTAAGATTGCTGGTCCCTCAGCAGATAGAAACAGTACCACCTCATCGACGATGCACTTGGAGAAAATTAAGTGTTGCAGCCACATGTGACCAACTGAATCGACACCGTACTTCACTTTTACACTCGAACCATAAGGGTCAGCACACATCAGGTCGCACACTGCGATCTCGGAGCCAGAAGCCCACACCATCCACCTCTCGTTGTTCCCAATTGCATACTCCCACGCAGGCCAGCTCAAAAAATCCCTCCTCATAACCATGCCCAGCTGGGTGTTCTCCCCAGAGGCCCCCCAGGTCAGCCCCAAGCCCTCGCGGGCCTCCCGCAGGGCCCACTCCCCCATGCCCGTGGCGACCACTGCCCTGCGCCCCCCTGCCCCCACCGGCCGCACCTTGTCCCCCACCACCGGGCTCCCGGGCTCGGCCAGCGGGCCCCGTGTGAGTCCAAGCAGCACGGGGGAGATCCCGAACGTCAAGAGGAGCGCCGTGGGGGACACCCTGCCGGGCCGCCCGCACACAACGAACCCCACTTCGCCGCCGCCGGCGCAGCCGCAGGGCCCGACGCAGCAGGCGTCGCGGATGTGGCTGGCGAGGCCGGGGTCGGTGAGCCACAGGGGGCGGGCTGGGCTGGGTGCCCCGCAGCGGGGGTGGCTCCCCGTCGCGAATGCCAGCAGTTGTTGCCGGGCGTCTAGCGTGGCGTGGTGGTGGTTAATCAGTTGCTTGGTGTGCATTTGGGTAAAGCAATCAATCAGGTAACAAGTTATTGTAGTATTCGATTGACAGGGATGGATGGTTTCAGGTTAAATAAGAATCCTGACATTGGCAAGATAAAGTGGCAAGCACCAAGCCTGTTAGGGCATCATGAAGTTTGACAACACACACATCATGTTCGCGGCTGGATTCCTCTGTAACAGGAACCACTCCAGCCCGGAAGCACTGTGGATTTACGGCGCTTGAGTACGGCAGAGAGCAACAATAAGTGCCGAGGTCACTTGTGTGGTAACTGTGAATCTTCCTCACAGATAGTGGAAGCTGCAAACACAGTGCATCTACACCTGTGATTGGATACACAATGCAGCCAAGAGGGAAGATGTGTTTGGCCTGTGTTTTGGTGTTGTACAATAGAAACTCCTTATCCCCAGGGTTGTCCCTCTTCCTCTTGTAGTGAAGAGTGCACACTGAGTTGCACATCACCTCTTCGTCATCATCAGGGTTGTCCCTCCTCTTCCTGTGGTGCAGAGTGCACAGTGTGTCTCCGCACCACAAGCAGTCAAAGCAGTTGTCAGGAATCCCAGTTATCTCCTTGAGAACCACGAATGATTTCTCCCTGAAGCTCGCACTCAAGTCAACATAAACAGCAGTATCACTCTTTACCACAACCAGTACATCATCAACCTTGCAGGACAGCACAGCAGCACTGATGTATTGTGACCCATCACGCCCACCCCCAGGGTAAATTGTCACGGGGCCACACAAGCTTCCATCCTCCTGCTCAACTCGCCATATGTCAATGCTCCCACTCCTTTCAGTGGAGCTCACCACCCACCTGGTGTTGACCCTGGTGATTGACCATGCCTCGCATACTCCAGACAAATCGCGCATCACCACTGATCCATAGCTGTCAACAACAGCCAGCCGCGAGTCCACAAGTGCAGCGAACAGGCAATTCGGCCTCGGCCTGTACCTAGGGGCTCTGGGAATGGCCCTGGCACCCCTTCTTCCTCGCTGTTGATTCCGAAGCCGGCTTGAAGTGTCGGCATCAGGCCAGTGAATGCACCCAAGCAGCAAAGGTGCGCGCTTGGGGAGACTCTTGCCTTTTATGGTGAACACCCCGCAGTCCACCACTCCGTCAGTCAGCGACATACCCAAAAAAACATGCACGTTTCTGCACGTGGGGTCGCACTCGTCGTCAGTGCCGCTGCTGCCTCGTGAGGGGCGGCAGGGGTCCCTTTTGTTGCCGTCGGGGGCCGGGCGGGTCTCCTGGAAGGTGAGGGTGAAGGAGGCGTGGCGGTGCAGGGGCAGGACCCAGGCGCGGGCCAGGTCGCAGACCAGCGAGGGGGCGAGGGCGAGCCCGCGGGCGGGGCTGCCGGCCCCGCACCTGGCCTGGCCCGCCGTCGCCAGCGCCGCCGCTTGGTCCCGCGCGTAGGTGCTCCCTGTGACTCGATCTGTGTTCATTGCGCTGTGCCGTTTCGTTTCTTCGAGGAGTTTGTTGTGTCGTTTCTGATTGAAAACGACATCAAGGGGGACGAAAAATGACAGAAGAGAAGAGGGTCTGCGTGGGGATAAGGGGGCGCATCATGGCGGTGGATCAAGTGGCCGCGCTTGGGATGAGTGCGCATCATCATTGTGGGATGGGGAGCCACGCAAGGCTCATGAGCCGCGACACTGCCCTATTTTCGGCTTTTTCACGTCGCTGGGTTCTAAGCGTAGACCGCCGTTTGGCTTTCACATTGGAATTCCAAGAACGAGATGGAACGGATCCCGTCTGTGCCCGAAACGTGCATGTGTTTATAGTGATGTCAGCGACCCTTGGTGTCATTGACTGTGGTGTTTTTGCAATAAATGGCGAGAATCGAGCCACGCTGGTGGGGTGTATCAACTGGGCTTCAGTGTCTCCTCTTGTCACGCCCAGTACCTCCCGCTCTGTAACAACAGGTATTCTGAGAATCGAGGACAGGCATTTGTTTGCGGCTCTTTTGACCGACACCAAACCCGGAAACGAGGTGTCAATTGTTGACAGCCGTGGCGAACACCTCCGTCATAACGTTATGGTTAATGTGGAACGCTGGCCAATAATCCTTGCAAATACAAAGTGGATGGTGTATTCAACTTTCAGGAATATACTCTTCTATCACATTGACCCTGAGGTGTTTGGATATCTCTCCGAATATCATCGTTTGGTAACTGGTTCTAGTTCCATTCACTGTGGATCTTTCAACAAGAACGTGCTGGTTCTCATTCGGGGTGATGGCCACGGCCCAACAAAGATAGTCCAAATTGACCTGCTTTCCTCTTATGCACAAAATCACACTGTTGTTCTGAGTGAGACCACTGGGTTGCCAGACAGGGAATACATGGACTTCATGTGGTGTGGTGGTTCACTGTGCACTCTGTCCCGGGATCACCAAGGCCAGGAGGTCACCCTGTTCAACACAGAAACCACTACCCTTACATCTTTCCCAGCTTGGAACGTGTTCCCAACTGGTCCCGGTGACACCTTGTGCATCACTACCAAGCCGCCTTGTGGGACCTGCACAACATACCATGTTTCTGACCTCTCCAAACCCCTCTGCACCCTCCCAGCCACACACGTGAGAAAACAATGTGCCAATGCGGGAATCATTCCACTCCCAGTGGAAACTGACACACCTGGAAAGACTGTTGTGGCTCTGCACGATTCCTTGACAGGATCAGTCATTGCCACAGTTACAGCTCCTCAATCCTATTCTCTGCTTTCGTAGTAGAAGAACACAACAAAATTCCCTTCCTGCTATGTAGACGTTCAACTTTGGTTTTTATGCTGAGACTATGTCTGGCAGGGCGGAACGCCAACCAAACATATTTGAAACCGACAAAGGTAATCATTACAAAACGATATGCCTCAATGACACCCCTGTGACTGTTCCGTCATCGAGATTGATGGAGACTCTGACTCTGCTGTAAGGAGATAATTATGATCTAATTATTTGAGATCATGTAAAATTTGTGGACAGGTTGACACATGCCTCTCAAACAGTAAGTACAAAATTATTAACACCATTGATGTCTCTGGCATCAAATCAATGAAAATGTAAAAGAAAAAGTGACACTTACTTCACATAACACAGGTACCCTTCTCTTTATTGAATACCAACAAATAAATATAACAATCGTCATTCGGCGCACGTTGTCTTACAACTTATACCAATCACCCATTATTGTAAGCCCCCCAAGGTGATGGACATTGCGTGGACAATGACGGTGTCGCGAGTGGTGTGGGACCACGTCATAGTGCCCGCGTTGGCCCTGCCGTCCCACAATCGCGGTCGTGTTCGTTTCACCACCCCACAATGCCGTTGGTTGCTGGGCGTCGCCGAGGCGCTGTTCCCCCTGGTTCCCCGCGCGTGCAGGCTCCTCGCCGACGCCGCCGCGCAAGGCGTGCCGCCCGACGAGAAGGAAGAGAATTGTGGGACGGTGGCTCGGAGGCACACGTCGCGGTACTTTGTGCTGTCGTGCGCGGGGGCGGCAAGGAGCACGAGGTGCATCACGTGGACGCTGAGGCACAAGGCCACGACGAGGAGGAGGAACAACAGGAAGGAGTGCCTCGCTGTGCTCAGGGGGCTGTGTGCTGGTGCGTGTATAGTGTGTAGTATACTTACTATACAATGATCGAAAGAAAGTTTCAAGGATTAATTGCTTGACAGGAGGACATCTTGAGATGGCAAAGCAACTTGTTGACGGTGATGGTGATGGTGGTGACGATGGGCCGTGGAGTGGCTGCAGCCTGTTGAGGTGGCCAAGGGGTGACCCAAACTTGATTGATGACATCAGGGAAGTGCCTAATAGTGGTGCTAGCCCACATAGTGTGTTGTATCTCGCATGCAAGGGAGGGAACCTGGATGTTGTCAAGTGGGTGATGTCAAAGTTCCGTGGTGTGGGCACTGAGCCTTGGGAGCTGCCAATGCCATTCCACGCGGCTGTGAGGTGGGGACATCTCGATGTGGTGAAATGGTTGGCTTCCACCACCGGAGTCATTGATGCTTGCACAAAGCTTGTTGGTACTGGTTATGACCCACACCTTGGGGAATTCATTGCCAGTCCGAGTTTGGAAGTCATGAAGTTTTGCACTGATCTTTTCTTTGGTGATGGAAAAAAGGTCCCACAGTTGCCGACAAGTGTGCTTTTCCGCTTTGTGGAGTACTCTTCTTCGTCAAGTGAAAGTGACTCTCTATTGAAAGAGGGATGCACCTGGATTCTGGGAAAATTCTCATTGAAGAGGATGAGCCACCTCAATCCCCTTGTTAATGTAAATGTGAAGGGTCTCAAGTGGGCCATTGAAAACCTCACAATCAAGCCAACAAAAGATGAGCTGTACCTTGCGTGCACATGCCTTGCAGATGAGTACCTCGTCAAGTGGTTGTTGGAAAACTATTCCAACACTGTTGGTTCTGTCACCGTTGATCTATTCAATTTGGCATGTGGAAACAGGAGTGACTCTGTCTCATTGGTGGAACTCCTCTTTATGAAACTGGCACAACCACTCACTCCACCCCTGGTCGTTGATTGCCTTGTGGGATCACTTTGCCACAATAACACAGCAGTTGCAGACTGGCTTGAAAGGAAATTCCATGTGATGGACCACGTCAACACGATTCCAAGCGTGACGGAGCCCGTCTTCAAGAAGATTTGCAGTTTAGGTGAGACAGAGTGCGTGGCTGGGGTTCAATGGTTCCTTTCACGTTGCACAGTGATCAACATCAGTGAAGAGGCGGTGACTGAGTGTTTTTCTGACAGGATAAACACTGGGTTCATCGAAACTGCGTTGCTTTTGTGGGAGAAGTTTGATGTTTCCAGGAGAAGCTTTGACAAGGCTCAGGCTGTCTCCAGCATTGTTTATTTCTGTGACGTCTCACAAGCCCAGAAGTTCATGTTGCCTGATGTGCAGTTCTCAGTGCGCGACGTTGTGGAGGGGTTGTCGAAGCTTGGTTACGTCCAATCAGGCAAAGTTGTGAAGTGGTTGATACAACACTTCCATTTGAATGCAGAGCAAGTGAAATCAAACAACAACCACTTGCTGGGGGAGTTGATTTCAAGCAACAAGCCAGGCTGTGCAGAGTGGTTGATTCACACATTCCACGTGACTTTGAGTGAGGTAAAATCCATCACGAACAATACATTTCACTCACACAACCAAAGGTGGTGACTATGGTGCCACAAACGATCAAGACAGGTGTGTGCATTAACGTGACCACGTGGAGGATGCTTCTGCGTGCGTTCCCCGAGATTACAGGGCCATTTGCCATGCAACACTTCGAGTCCTTTGTGTGTTTCTCACCCCTTCACGTGATGGTTTCCATCAAGATGCTGGGACTCACACTCGAGGAAATAAGCCCTCCAAGAAGGATTTTTCGTGGCCAGTGGCGACTGTAAAACAGCGAACCGCGCGTTACAAAAAAACTTTTGTCGTTTTGCTGGCGGGTGATCAGGTATCAATGAAAGCAAAACACTTTTTCCTGACCTAACGTGAGGCCATAATTGAGAACAGCCAAGCGAGTGGCAGTCTCAGCATCAGTGATGACATACCTTCTTGTGGCTAAGGTTGTTATGATGGTCTGGTGAAGCTGCCCAAAGGCTGATTGATGTATAGTCTCACAATTTTCCCCCTCAGACTCCCACACCAGAATTCCTCCAACTTGTTGCATTTGCATGATGATACGTGACGACCCAAAGTTGGTGATTCTCTGGCAGGGTGTGTTGAGGTTGGCAGTGTGGTATAGCTCGTTGGTGTTGACTGCAATGATGGTGGGGCTGAGGCACTGCACATAACTTTTTGGTTTGAACGTGTGGATTTTCTTGGACTCAGTGTTGTACACACTTTGCCCTCTGATTTCTTCGTAAACTGCACAAA
>JAHLWZ010000935.1:0-41546 GCA_020536535.1 Pelomyxa schiedti | reverse complement strand
ATTTTCACGAATTGAGAACCTTTTTCTTCTGCCACGAAGGCGAATGCACCACGTTGCCTTGGTGGCATTTTGACATTTTGAGTTTTTTAAAGGAGAGAGTCGAGGGCGTGTGTCACTTTGTGAATTAATCCGGCTGCAGTGGGTGAAAAATACAGGGAACTTAAGAAACGTTACCGAAATTTGTTGGAGGTACTTGTTGTTTTAGTTGTTTGGCACTTTGCTATATGGTTTTCCCACACACATCAACATAAGACAAACAAGCAGCAAAGGAATCCTACGAATTCGCAGATGAAGTTGTGCAACTCAATGCAAGAATAAAACGCATGCGCAAAGAGAGAGAGTAAGGGAGTGCCTACCAGTTGCTTTTCTTCTAATAGCTTCTTTAAGTTTTCTTCTTGATAAATTGGAAAAGCTTGAAACTGAAACCGTACTAAATACCTCTGCAAACTACCAGACAACCACAGCAACATGTGCTGACGATGCAGTTGAGGAAAATCCTGGGGATGGTGGCAGTGTTTCCGAATGGTCTGAAAACGAGCACAACCGTACTAAAGTACACTCATCTCCTGCATCGTCACGCAGACGTCCAACCGCAGCTCCACCCCGTGAGGCGGAGACTCATACCCACCACCCTGCTCCACGGAAGAGGTCTCGAAGATATTCCCGTGAAGTTCAGAAGTATGGTATGAAATCACAATAGATGTATGAACCACTGAACTCTTTTTTAGTGGATGAACAAGGGAAGCCACTGCCTAAAGAAGAAGCCTCCACTATTTGTATTGCAAGAGGAAAAGACGGCTTTACGAGATGCAAGAGTAAAGCACTGAATGGTTACCGATATTGTTGGGTAGGTTTGTGTTGTCTTTGATCCAATTAACGTTTTTCATCAAAAAGCATCATGCCCCGTTAGACCCAGAGTCCCCCTTCATTTTCTGTCAATACAAAGACCCCAATAAACGCTCGTCAAAGAAGTGCTACATTCCCGTTCCGAAGAAGAAGCAGTATCCCTTTTGCAACTACCACATCAAGACCATGGTTCCTGACTGGAGAGATGCCGGTGGTGACGACGTAAGCACCAACCTAAACACAAGCGGCACTGGGGCAAATGGGCCTACTTCCACAGTTGATGATGGTGTATCTGGAGATGATCAATGTACCTTCTTACTTCTTCCTTCCAACCTACATGTTGCTCAATTGCCTGTTCAGATATCAAAGAGGAAGATGGTGACTCCCCTCCCTTACAAGATGAAGAAGCTGTTTCACAGCTCCAACAACTTCACAACACAACACAACCTACACCGCCAACAAGAACTTAAAAGCACAAAAACCAAAAATCATCAAATTCATTTAAAAAAAATATTCGTAGAACTTTCTTTCTACTGGCAATGCACAAAGTCAAACACCTCTCATTGTTTTTTGAAAAAAACATAGCCTTGAACCTTGTGTACTCCTGACATACGGAAGTAAATTGCGGACAGCAATGTGGCCACCAGGCCAACGCCAATCACAACACCCACAGCGATACCGGCAATTGCCTGTGTGCTCAGAGGGAGGTTCTTTGGGTCGAGTTTTGTGGCACCACCGGTGGTGACGAGAGACCAAGGGGCACCAACAATGGCTTGGTTTGAAGTGAGTGCCAGAGCAATTCCATAACCATCGGGAGAGTAATCCCCGGAAAGTGTTTGCTTTGTCAGCCATGATGAGCTTCCTTCTTCAACGTCATAACTGGGTAATGGTTAGAGAAAAGGAGAGGAATGGGTTCGTTACAATTGAATGCTGCCAGATTTTGGGCTTTGGCCATCCAAAGATTGCGAATGGAAAGCGCTAGGAGATCCCACGACGAGGTGTATCGTGTTACTATCAGATGATACTGCGAGTGCATAACCAAAATTTGAGTTGTCACTTCCTCTTCCAGTAAGTTGAGACTGACGTTCCCAAGTCATTGAGGTTTCGTCGTCTCTAATCCACATTAAAACCTGTCAATCTAAGCCAACAGATTTCCGAAAGATGGAAGGAAACCTTGCCGGAATTCTTCTCTTCATCCTCCCCACCACCATATATCTGGGGGACACCAACTGACACCATTGTGTTGAAAGGAGAAACAACGATAGATGTCCCCAGGTAATCATTCTCCAGAACTTCGTCGTTGTCTAGGGCCAGCACTTGTGTCTCTGTGAATGAGGAGGGTTGTTCCGCAATGGTATGGAAAACATGCACAGCTCCCGCATTTTCAGTACCATTGATTGATTCATGCGGAGCTCCAACAAACAGCCACACCTGTGGAAAGTCAAGGGTATTTTCATAGTAGCATAGAGTACATTATCTGCCGAGTCCACAGTGAGGCACAACGACATGCCAAAGCCATCAAAAGAATTTCCCTCCACGGAATCAACTTGCATATATGTGTTGTCCGGAGCGAGCTTGAAAATCCATACTACTGGGATGTCCTACGATCTATGTTAATAGAATATGAGAAATGTAGTCATTGTCACCTCACTGAAGTCACTTATAGCTACCCAATCTCCTGCTGCTGCCACTACAGCACCAAATCCAGATTGCGAATGATCAGATATAAATTCTGACGCCACACTTGTGTAGTCGTCAGACTTATCATAGACATAAACAGTCCCTGTGCAACAGTGAGAAAGCGCAACCAAAACCAAGAGTTCCGCACCACTCGGGCAGGCGGGGCACCCCACGAACAGAGAATCTCCATTTGCAACAACAGAAACACCATAGTAATCAATCGTGTCTCTATCAGGAGTAGAAGGGCTCTGCAATACATGCTGTGGATCCACGCCATCAAGAGGGTATATCACAACAACACCTCCCATGGTAGCGGCGTCCGGCATTGTGTAAACGGCCCAAGGGTTCCCATACGGTGCTCCCACGAAAACGTTGCTCGGGCCAAGAGCCACTATTCAGGAGAGATAAGAAAGAAGAGGAAAGAAAACGGAAAAAGAAAATGCATTCGAGGTACCAGAAAGGCCAAAAAATGAGTCACTGAGATCGTACTCGGCCGCGTCGGGGAGAACGAGTTTTTCACCGGAGCACAACAGACCCGTCATTACGACACAACATAGTACCAGACAAAATGACGACGGGATCTCACGTGATCTCCCCCGCTGCCGCACCGCCTCCATGTGTTGGTTTTTTTTTCCTTTTTTCCGCTCGGTTTTTGGGCTGCAAAGCCGCCACCCCGAAAACGAAATCAGCGAGAATTATATGATAAGTGATCAGAGAGTGCAGACTGGTATGAGAAACTGAGGGTCAACTCTGGATCTCACGTGATGCACTCTGATTAGCTCCCCTTTACATCAGTCGAGAGTGTCCCCCAGAGCCCGCCTCGGATCTTCATTTCTGCTCAGAAAGTTACCGTAAACAATCGGTTTTACACTGACTTCGTCGACGGTCGTTTTTTTTGCACCATGGCTGCTAGTGTAGCACCACCAGGTACTAAAAAATGACAAATATTTTCACTTGTGGGACTTCTTCGTATTACCAGTTCTACAGAGCTGAATGGTTATTTAAACAAAAAAAAAACAAAGGAAACTCGAAGACGGATTTCGCGTCTGCTCTGTTTGATACACATAGTCCACAAGCAACTGCTAATTTTAACTTTCAAACAAATTCACAATCACAACCACACACAACTGCTACCACCACAACAAACAAACCAAATACCAACAGCAGCAATTGCCCCCCATCAGCGACATTGATGGTGCACAAACGCACAAAGCCAAAAAAACCAGGCCAGCGTGGCGGTGGTGAGCCAGCTATATACACTCCCCCTGACAAACTTGTTCCAGTATCTACCCATCTATCAACACTTCGCATTTCTCTATCCAACTTTCGGTTCTCCCACCTGACTGTGTTTCTGTGAGCCAGCTAAATATTGCTTTGGCCCTAACTATCTTCATTTATCAAGGTACAAGATGTGATAGATGGTATGAGCCAGTTACCTGATCCACCCTCCACTGACCCAAGCAAACCGCACCGGGTACACCAATCCCTACAATCTTCACTCCCCCCACAAAACATAAACCAACAATAATAACAATCACTCAATTCACCTAACTTGCACACTCCAACCAACTGCAACAATAACAACAAAAACACGATGACAACTACTCACCACCAAATGTGCCCCAGGTTGCACTGACCACAGTTCTGGAGGAAATGGGTGAGAGAGCACCCCCAACAAACACAAAGAAGAGGCACAGGCACAGGCACAGGCACGCGAGCCAGAAGAAAGATATGGAGCTTGTGTTCTCTGACCTCCCATCATCCGTGTCCTCGGGCGACGGCGCTCCACTACTAGCCAAGCAGAACAGCACGGGCTACGCCCAGCTCCAGAGTGAGGAATATCCCTGAGACTCAGGATTTCGTCTGAATTGGCTGTGCAGTTCATTCGAACATTAAAATAAAGCAAGTGTATCTAAGATTATCCCGGTATTACAAATGGAGAAAGACGAGGTGTGTTTGACTGAGGGGTCTATGTGAAGGGTGGTGAGGTTCTGCTGCACAATCACATGTCAATGGGGAGGACCGTTATCCGGGAAAGATTTCCACTTGCGACAAGATCCCAAACTCCCCATCCTGTGATTCCTCTTTCTGTTTCCGGTTTCTGACTTTCCAACAAGTGATTGCCGTGAAAAAGACGTTTCGACACCGTGTCCAGGTTTTTTTGTTTTTTTTTCTTTTTTGCATTTCCAACAGTTCGAGGCATGTCGGGCTCTAACAGACGAACGACAACCGCAGCGCCAGCTAGATCTTCGACCACGACCACCTCCACCACCAGCACGAGCACGAGCAGCAGCACCACGACCACCTCGTCGCAGTCGCGGGTCGCGGCGCCGAGGGCCACCGCGGCCCCGGCGGCGTCGGGGTCGGGGGGGAGGGCGACGGCGAGCGGCGCGGCCACGTCGGCGGCGTCGTCCGGGGAGGAGAAGACGTTCTCGGCGTCGCACTGGGCGACCGGGACCACGGTGCAGAAGTACGCGACGGTGGGCCGCCCGCAGACGACCGTGCTCGCCATCGTGCCCTCGCCGACCGACAGCTCGTTTGCGGCGATTCAGAGTGTGAGGTCCCAGGTGGATCCTGACTGCGCTTTGTGGCCTCCTCATGTGCCTTTGTGAGCCAAAGCGAGATTATGGGAGTGGGGTTTTTTTTTTTTTATTTTCATTTTCATTTTTTTCCTTTTTTGTCCCCTATTTTGAATTTGTATTCATACCTTTTTGTTTAGACTTTGCCCATTTATGCCAGCTGAATCACTCAAACAAGCATCGGACTTTTTGTGTGGAAAGTTGTCTCAGATCACACCTTTCACAATTCACTTGAGAAATTTTAATTACGTTGAAGTGGATCCAGCAACTGAGGAGTGGGAAATATTCCTTATTCCTGAGGCCAAGGTGCCTGTCTCTCTTTGTCTGGGAGGGCAATGTGACGCAATCCCTGTTATAAACATTCAATACAGCCCTTTGGTGCCCTTTCACGGCTTCGTAAAATAGTTTTCGATGCTTTTCCACAATGTGCTGCAAAAATTCGAGACCCTGATTCCCCTCCAACAGTGACAATTGGAAGAATGTCCAAAGTATCTTGTGCCCAAAAATCATTCTTATACCAATTCCTTTAGTCCAAACTGAAGACTTTCATTTTGGATTTCGAAATGGCTTGGAAGCCTGTTACATTTACAGTTAATGATCTCGTCACTCTTAGGTAGTCATTTTTCCCACTGTGAATAAGCTTCACTAAAAGAAATAGTCGCAACCCTGATGGACAGTTCTCTATTGCAACAACAATTCCACTTGGATCTGTTACTCTTACTCCACCTCCATCAACAGCTTCTTCAAAACCATTATCAGCAGAAGACATACAGCACAGTTCAGCTGGTAATTTATGCATATCTCTTGAAAGTCTTTCATCAATTACGATGTAGGTACCAAGGGGTTTTCTGCTGAAATGGCCATTGAGCAACTGGTCTTTTCTTTTTCTATTGATTTATGGGCCCATCTCACTTTTATAGCAAGTTGACTCAAGTGATGCCAGTACAATTGATGCAACCCTGACAGTTTCCTTGACTACACCTCCGCCAGCCGAAAAAAAGACACTATTACTTCTCGTTGTTGACCGCAGTGGCTCCATGAAACCAGCATGGAGACAAGTGCAAAATGCTTTACTATATATTTTGGAGGAAAGTGAATCGGGTACGATTCTCTTTTAGCTCTCACTTGGTTCTAATTTTTACCCTCTTTCAGACCCAAATGTAATCATTGAAGTTATTTTGTACTCTTCTACAGCGTCCAGATTTTCTTGGACTGCCCAAAACAGAGAACGGGAGATTGAAAATGTCTTCTTTTTACCTCAACTGCCCAAATTTTCTAACAGTTCTACATAGTTAACACCAGGTGGCCTGACATGTTTTGCATCGGCATTTGATTGTTGCCAGGATGTAATAAAACAAACCACGCGCACCCATGGCGATCTTGACATTGTGATTGGTTTCATGACAGATGGTATTTTTTCTTTTAAAAAAAAAAACAAAAAAAGTGACAGAAAGTAGGTACCCACACAACCAAAAGGAATGCTTTCCAGTCCTATACTTCTCTGCGATTATATTTACATGCATTGCCGGTTCTTTTGTTATCATATAACCAAGTTTCACATTAAACATAGAATTGCACAGCAACAGTTCATTGTGTTGGTTTCACAGAAAGTCATCGCTTTGAAGATTTGGATAGACTGAGGAGAGAGCTTGGAACCCAGCCAGGCGGTTTCCTTTTTGCTGATGATAGTGATGGAAAGCATGGGTTGCAGCAGAAACTTGAGGCTATCTTTGATGTTGCCACACTTTACGGTGGTCAACTATCCATTACTCTCAATATTCCTGGATTTCTTTTCTGCAACGAGAATGGGCCACCAACTGACTGTGCAACTGTTGGTTCAAATACTCTGTTGAAAACTAACCTCGAAATCTAGGTTAAGACAAACATTGACAGAGGGGGAAAGGCAACATTTGTTCAGACTCTCAAGAAAACAGCCGAACTCCCAGCGTAGGATTCTTTCAGCTACTTTCTGAAATTTTACGTCCTCCTAGACAAGTCAATGGGAAAATAGCGATCAGAAAAGAAGGCTCTGATAGGATTCAAGCACAGTTAGAGTGCCCGGTTACCATGACAGCACTTGATGGAGACTCTTCAATTGTTCTTTCTTGTGTGTTTCCTGTCTTTCCCCCTGTAACAAATTAATATATTTCAGCCTTGTATGGTATTTCACTGCAAGTGGATGCCCTATTTGGGAAAATAGGGGCACACAAAGAGCCACCATCAGACCCAGAGATCCGACAATACAACTCCTCACTACAAGGAGTTTTAACCTCTCTTCGAGTGTGTCTGCAACCTGTACGATCAATCTCACCCTCAGTAGCGCTGGCAAGACTCCAAAGATATTTTCCAGCTTCCTCGTGTACAACGTGCCCAAGTAATGGATCTCATGAGTAGCCAACGGCTGCGGATTGCGAGGATGCTAGATCTATTGGCAACCTGGGCACGTGGAGTCTGGAGTTCAGCAACAAAGTGTGTTAAAAAGAGGAAGGCATCGAATTCCATCATTCCACTAATTTATTTGAAAAGGGCCAGACTTGCAGATATTGCCTTTGCAGGGACGTTTAAGTCTAATCGAAGAAGAAGAATGGATCGTCGAATTTCAAAGAATGCGATGGTGCTTAAAAAGGACCAAGAAGTACTTGAACAGCATGTAAGAAACTTCTTTGTACTTCTTCCTTTAATGACCCAAGGTTGTTGACCAAACTACCTTTGGGGATGCTTCTGAGGAAAGTGTCAGCCTTTTTTCATGCATTTTGTCACTTTCGGATTGGCGTGACCTCCTTCGAGACAAGGACATGTGCGGATTTGGTCTTGCTGTAAGGTTTTTTTGTATTATGAGTTCTGGTTCCTTCACTCATTTGCCTTTCACAGTCGTCCTGAGTGGGTTGTTGATGACCCAACACAAATACGTGTCAATGCTATTAGCTGCACTTATCTTGCAAAGTCCGCCATAGAGGAAGCAATCAGATGTCAAATAGACATCCAAGGACATTTAAAAACAACAGGAGGCTTCGGTGTTGGTATTCCAAAATGCCTTTCATCTACACATTATAACAAAGCACAAACTTTAGGCTCTGAGATGGGTGTTGCTGTACGAGGTAGAGGGCGCGAACCAATCAATTCGTGGCTTCCATGTAAGTTTCTTGCCATGTTTTCCTCTTCTCAGCTTTGAAGTATACATTCACCAAGAGCACTGGAAAGTTGTGAGGATTCTATTAAAGCAATCTATTGGTACTTTTTAGGATGCCTTTGCACCCAGAAATTAACCTGTCATGTAAGGTTATTACGTTTCCTTGGACCCCCTTGGGTTTACACCTGAGCAAGTTGACGCAATTTTCTTGGTAAGTTTGTTTCGGGGTGTCATTCGCACTGATGTAAGACAGGTATTGGGAACCATGGCTGCTAGGCTCGGACATCCATGTGGGGAGCATCCTCTGAAATTGCTCATTCAATTTCAGAGAACCTGTTTAGCAATCGCCCAAGAGTTCAACTGGTTACCAATAATAGAATCTCGAATTACCAGGTTCCTCTCAATTTGCCCCTACGAAACCCGGGATCAAAGTGAGTTATGGACCCGATTTACTGGAGTCTACTAAAATTTTTAAGTCAAGAATATAATGTCTGCAATTGGATATCTCCTTGTTCTTCCGCGTCCAAGTAATTTTCCTCTAAATAAAAAAAAATTCTCAAACTTTTTAGGTTTGGAGAAATTATTCCCGTCAGAAACTGAATGGGTATTGTGGCAGTATATGAAGTTCGCCCTTAATCCTTATCACTAGAACCATTTTTGGATAAATGCTGTATCTCTTGCTGTGAGGCGATCTGCTTTTACTATTTTCCGATCAGCTTCTGATGAAGTATAGCTACTTTTGTTTTCCACCTCATGTTTTACAAGGTGGTAATGGGTGTTCTCGAGAAAATATTATTGGGGAACTACGCTACGGACATTAATCTCTCTGATTTGGAGAATTTGTATTTCCAGTTTTGCGTCTCCTTTGTGCTTATATGCTATGAGATTGACAAAACAAGAGGATGCCGCCGCAGATGAGGAATTTATTGACTGTACTATGAAGAAACCCACCCATGAGACTGTAGGAAAAGCGTATCCAACCTTCTCTGCAGAGAGGCATGCTCCATCTTACTATGCATTTTCTAACTCTTTCAGCTTTTCAGAAGCTTCAATTCCTACTATCGTTAGAGTACTGCAGCAAGTAGAGAGACAAGGGTACCCAACCATAAGTTCCTTACATTCTGCGCTTGTATATTCATCCTGGTGGCTAGGCCGCATGCGTGGAAGCACACCAAGTCCCACAACAGTAAGAAAGAAATCAACTTCAACCCTTATCATTTGTGCAGAACCTACTTCTCGAAGAGGTGGATAAAAACTGGGGTATTGCACCACAACCTTGGATTGTTTCTGTAAAAGAAGCTTTTGCATCGACTTTGGCAGCCTGTGGTGCCTGCCCATCTAAATCTTTACTGCACTACTTACAGACACTGAGCCCCACTACCTTCTTTTCCAAGTACACCTTTTTCTTGTACTTCTTGCTCTCACAGAATAAAGAACCGTCTCTCCATGTGCCCGTCTCAATTTGATACGTGCCATTGTTGGCAATGGTATCCGTTATCGTGTGAACAAGCCAGCTCGTGAATGCATTGATGAAGGTTGGTTTATGGACACTTTTGCGGATCCTGCTCGCTGTCTCTCTGTACTTGCAGATGAAATTGTCAATGTGCAAATTCGTGCCAGGCAGTATGTAACTTCTTTTTGGAGAAGAAATCTCAACCATTCGGGCAGAGCTTTACAACGGTTAATGGCCTTTGAAAATGACACCCTGCATGCCATAGTATCAACTGACATGGAAGTATTCGTTACCTGGGTGAAAACGACGTGCGGAAGGTCTAGCCGTTATACAATGCATTTCCCAATGGTACAACCTCCATTTTCATAACGTACTTACACTCGTAAGATTATCAACAAAATCTGTAACATGAACCGTTCTGAGAGAAATGCCATAGCCCCCAAAATTCGTTACATCATCACTGGGAAAAAGATTGCGGTCGTTAACAATGTAAGCAACTGCATTTACAAAGTGGTTGTTGGCTAACAACTTGGCAGAAAGTGAACTATGTGAATGACCTAGACAAAGGGGCGTTGTGGCTTCCATCACGGAAGAAGAACAACATGTTTGCGGATCTCCTCGGAGACCCAGAGTACCGCATCATATTGATTCTCTCCTTGTATGACCACTACCTTGATGAACACAACAACCGCGTAAGTGAAGTAGACGACGAGGAGGCAAACCCCGACTCATCTTAATTACTTATCTGAACAACAAAAAGCCAAAGTCAATAATCAATTTCTGTTTGAACTAATTTCTATTGAATGAGTGAGGGTGATAAACCCGTTCATTGCCTTAGCTCTTCTTCTTTTGTTTTTTGGTTGTGGAACATTGTATCTAGTAGCCAGGACCATAGCCCGAAGCAGAGCACTTGGCCAGCCGGCCACGCACAATATCCTCTGAGAGGTCACTCTCTTCACGTGCATTGATTTGTAGGTGGAAGGGCTGTGTATGTTGTTGAGGGTATTGTTAGAAACACAAAAAATGGGAAAAAAGAAAGAAGAAAAACTTAAGGCAAACCTTGAGGAACTTAGCAATGGCGTCAGAGTGTCTGGTTATTTGTCCTTTGATAACGGGTGATGCAGCCTTTGTGAAATTGGGAGAAGAATAAGCAGCGATGAGATAGAAACGCACCTCTCCTGCCCACGTGATGTAGACAATTTTTTTTTGGCCTGGTGTGTATTCGAACCTTAGCAACCCATATAATACCTTACAGGGTGGGAATGAAAATATTAGTACTCGGAAACTTGGCAAACTGGGAGTTACTCTTGAGTCATTCAGTTCGGCAACCATTTCATCCAAACTTTCTGGAATTTGTAAAGAATAGGTGATGTGAATTCTTTGTAGGTTGTTTTCTAAATACCAGTTCCAGAAGAGTCTGCAATTCAAGTGGAGTTAGGAACGGGTAACGAATGTAACTAGAAAGAGGGAAGAAACACTCACAAAGTTTCAGCTTGTTAGACTTTGGGACATAGCCATACAACAACCTACGCAGTAGTAAAAGCTTTAGGCCAAAAGAGCCTAATATATTTTTATTTATAATTATTAATTCAACAAAAAAAAAAAAAAAAAAAAAAAAAAAAAAAAAAAAAAAAAAAAAAAAAAAAAAAAAAAAAAGAAGAAATACCAGTTGATCTCTGATGCCGTGAACTGGTCAAAGGCAGTCTTGAGCTCAGGGTCAGACATGTCTAAGTTGTCGGTGGCCATGTTTCCCCTGGCCTCGACGCACGATGGGTTTGAGTACCCAACACCCGCAACGTAGTTGGGCCGGTCTGATGTCATCCCTCCTTGGTGTTAGTTCGGATAGTCCCTCACAGCAGCCACGCAAGTGAAAGTCGTCGTCACTCGCCGGGGTAGAAACAGCAGTACGATTCGCTACAACAAAAATGGAAGTGAGATGCACCAGGACCCTACAGAACTCTTATCAGAGTTCTCGCGGGTACCATGTGCTTCCAGAACCAGTGTAACGTGTGCAGTGTGCCTGTTTGTTCATGGTTGGTGTTTCTACTGTTTCGTAGTCACTATTTTTAGTTAATGACGTTTCGTATTCATGAAAAAGAGATTATGAGTGTTGAAGAAGGGATAGTTGGAATTTGGGTGTTGTGTTGCCTGTGGCATTGGAGGTTCTGAGTACACCATAGTGCCTGTTCGCTGTGAGGCAACCTTGAGTGTGTCAGTTATACGAGGAGTAAGCGTGGGTTTTTATATTATATCAATAGCAAAACGTGATGCTATTCTGGGGCCCACCAACAATGGCAGAATTATTGGTGCTCATATAGTCCTCTTGCCAGTGCACATGTCCGCATACAAGTAAGTCAGTGGGTCGAATTCCATTGCAGCTCCGAAGCCCCATGACAAAAGATTCCCTCTGTTTGGGTGTAATCCACTGTCCGTTTCCTCCTAGCCAATTATTTGAACGAGAATGAAAAACTAAAGGAAACTACACACCGTCATGCGTCAAATAAGCTCTTTGCAATTCAGACGGATCAACCCCTTCCGAGGCGCACGTGTTGTGAAGTTCCAGCATCACCTCAGAATAGATGCTGAGCAGTCCGTGAGCTCTTGCTATCCAGTCATTTTTATACAAGTCAAACCATTGCCTGTCATGATTTCCTAGTTAAAGCACTAATAGTGAATCGCACAACTTGTACGAGTTTTTTTTTAAAAAAAAACAATCTGGGCAGGCCACATACCACCAATGGCTATAATTGGTACATTGCATGCAACTAGTTTGTCAATCACATCCAGGTACAATTCAGGATATCCAGGATATGCCACCATTTGGAACAAGTCGCCAAGGATAATGATCTGTTCCACACCGTGCTTCTGTACAATGGCCGGTATATCCATCAATGCCTAAAACCCCCATATCGGTTTGAGGCGACAACAACGACAACAATCGGGTCGATTCGAATTGTGGGTGTGGGCTCTAACGTGCACGTACTCTCTGTTGTTCTGCCTCGGAGTGGTATGCGCCAGGCGAAATGTGAAGATCGGCGACGATAAGCGCGTTCCACGAATCGCGCGCCGCGCCCCCCGGCATTTGCGGGGGTGCGCCGAGGACAGCTATCCCTCGCCCCTTCCCGCCAACTGCTGGTTGGAGTATCATTACCCCCCAAGTTGGTCTTGTTTTCCCGTACCGTTTTTGTTTCCCATAAGCGGGGGTGGGCTGGGGCCGGGACCTGGGGACATGGAGCTGGAGACCGAGTTCGTCAGCCGTTCAGTAAGGACAGGACACACTGTGGTCCCCCGGTCTTCGGAATTAGCGGCAAAAGCAACTACCCCAGCATAGCTTTACCAATGGTGCTTCATCCGCGCCACTCAAGGTCGTTTCGGTCTGGTACATCTTTTTGGTTTTTCTATCCTGCAGTGAGCCTACAACGGGACTGATGGGCACCCGAAACGATGGAATTCCCGAAACTTCTTGAATACAAACAAAAAAAAATGTCAGGCAAAACCAGCACCAGTGTAAGTGCCAGTGCTACGACTGCGACATCGACTTCTCAAGCACAACAGCAGCAACAAACCAAGTTGAAGTTGCAACTTGAGGATGCCCTGCTCACGGCAAAATCGGTGTCGTTCGCCAAGATGTCACTGGATTTCAGTGCCATTGCCAGAATAGCCGCCGCAATTGGCAACCCAAAAAAATGCAGGGTCGTTAAGCTGGATCTCAGAGGTTTTTTTTCCCCCACCGTTTTTTTGCATTTTGCTTTGTTCCTGATTTACTGAGCAGATAACAACTTGGGGGATGCAGGAGGTTGTTTGATTGCATCCAGCCTTGCAAGTAATAGATCCATCAGATCGTTGTCCTTGAGAGGTGTGTGGGAAACAGCTAATTGCATATAGTTTCCATACCATACATACTTCTGGGTTTTAGGCTAAAATTATGGGAAGGTATATTTATAACTGCTGCCACGGCTTCAGCACTGGCTGTGGCCTTGACATTGAATGATACCCTTTGTCACCTGGACTTACGCAGTAATTTTTTAGTAGATTCCTTGTGCAACTCAATTAACATTCAGTTAGGTAATAGGCTCACCGCCAATGTTGTGGAATCTATCATCACCGCCCTTAATAAGAAAGAGGGACTGCACTTACACAATCTGGACTTGGGTGGTATAAATAACGCCTGGCCTGGCTATTGTGTAAAAAGTACTTTTAGACAACCGATTTGAGAGAAGGCCAGAAATTATATCACGGCTTCTCAATGACCCAAACATTACATTACGCACTTTAAATATCTCTGGTCAAGTAACCACTCACCTTTTTTTTTTTCTTTTGATTGAAATTCACCCACTTTGGTATGTAGTAGCCTAACAAACACTACAGCCATCATCCCCGTAGCGTCAGAATCCGACACATTGGCAATTGCACTTGAATCCGCTCTGATAAAAAATAGCTCTCTTACAAGTTTAATAGCACGTGGTACAATTGATATTCCTCTTTCATTATGACTTTTATAACGTTGTCTAGGTAATTACTTCACTTCAACTGGCATTTCACATATTGCCAATGCTCTTGCTCGTCGAGCATACCCCCTTTTCCTCTTGGATATTGCCTGTAATCATAATGTTTTTTTCCTCTGATTCATTTACATTCCTTTTTCAGATAACCCACTAATTGGCAATGCTGGCCTAGAATATATTGCCACTCTACTTCGAAACCAAAGTAGCTTAGTGTGCCTATATTTAGAAAGTGTGTTCCTATGGACATCAGTCAAGTGTTTTGAAGTAACGCAATGACATAGATTGTGGAATAACTGAGCGCGGAGCGTTAACCCTAGCAAATGAATTGATTCATTCCTCACTTCTCTTGCTGGACTTGGGGTGTATGTTGCCTCCCTGTGGTTCTTGTTTTCTAATACAACGCCAAATAGTAAATGATATTGGAGCAGAAGGTGCTGCCAGCTTAATACGAGCAACATCTACGATATGTGATTTAAACTTAAGTGCCATTTTCTCGACTGGGGATGCCAGCACCACTGTCGGGAAAAAAAGCGATATAATTTGTACAGCACTTTCTGAAAATAAACTGATTGTCAACTTTAAATTTGCTAGTATCCTTCCGAGCATTATGTACTTTCCATTAACCCACCATAGAAAATAACATTGGACAGCAGGGTGTCCTAAAATTCTCAACCTTACTAAGAAACAATAATACTTTGCAAAGTCTAAGTCTAGAGTGTACTTTTCTTTATTCCTACTGTAATCTTAATTTCTTTTTTTTTTTTACAGCCAACCGTATCAACGGAATTGGTTTGCAGTTCCTGGGAGATTCATTGCAAACCTCAAGTTCCTCTCTAAAACACCTCAATCTATCATGTATGCAGACTACCTACCTTTTCCGCGTCACAAAAAGTGTCTAACGAACACCAAGTCAACAGAGATATTTGCGATCAATTTGCACTGTATGAGTTAATTGAATTTAGCAGGGGATTACAATCACTCTCCATTGAAGGCAATTTTTCCACTTATCAAAACTTTGATTAAGTAATCACAGAGACTGTATCATATGCCGCGCTTCCGCATATTTTGATGGCTGTTGAGGGAAACAACATAATCAAAAAGCTTAATATTACCTTCTCTTCAAGTAATTCTTGATCAGATAGATAGCCAACATTACTCACTTTTTTTTTTGAAACAGGTAGCCCTGGTTCACAGCTCTCTGACGTTACAGCACCAATAGTACAGAAAATTCTGGACAAATTGAGGAATAATAGAATGGAGGGGCAAGTTGCTGAACCTGGCGGTATGTTTCCGGTCCTGACACTACAATGACAACCTGCAGAACACATGTTGTACAAAGCAATAGGGCTCACTAGCATGCACCATCACTTTGCGGTCCTCGGCAGTGGTTTCAGCCACGACTGCTGCGTGTATGTCGCCGGCCGCACATGCAAAACCGTGTATCGGCTGTGCAGTTCCATTCTGCTGTGCTTCATGAGAGACCTAGAAGCTTTTGTGTGGGGCACTGAACAAACACAAGTCAGTGTAACCACAAGTGGACAAGAGCCAATGGGAACACCCTCCGTTCCCCTTGAATGGCTCACCTCACCATCACCCCCAGCCACAACATCATCCTCCTGATACATTCATTCCACACATACACCCAACACCAACACCCTTTTTGTAGCAATGTTGAGGATTCAAGAGAAAAGAGAAGTAGAGAATGAAAACTCTTATTTTTTCCCCTTAGAAGTGTTTCACAAAGTGCAGTTCTCCCACACCAAAAACTAGAGGGGTAATGTGAGTCGCAACGAATCCCAGCTTTGAGTAGATGTGAACTGCAGCTTCCTGAGGGGCACTTGTAGTGAGCATTACATGCGAGGCCTGGCACCTAGTTTGGGCCACATCGAGGGCCATTGTGACCAGCCTGGTGGCATGGCCTCGCCCCTGGTGGCGTGGTAGTGTGCCTACTCTGGTAAGCTTCCAGGTCTTGGAAGCTGGATCATGTGGGGTTAGGAATGCCATGGACACTATCTGGTCATTGTCTTGGTCAATGGCAAGGAGGCAGAACTTCCTGCGAGAGGTGGGAGGTTTTATTGTTAGTGAGTAGGAAAGTAGAGTGGTATTAATGAAATCGATTTCGCGCATTAAAATATGGAAAAAGAGTTAGAACGTGCTGTTAAACAGCATGTAACGGGTTATTTTTTTTGATGTTTATTCACACCCGTTGGATTGATTGTAGTAGCTTATGGGATCAGCCAAATCACTCTTGTGTGCAGTGTACACTACTTCTTTCCTGTACAAGTACCTGGCATACCAAACCAGGAATATGTACATGCACACGGCAGCACACAAAGCTACACCCAAATAGACCACCACTTTCACCAAAAAGCTACTTATTCCCACTCCCCAGAATATACATAGGCACAGAAGATTAACGCCTATAGGGAGGAAAAAGAAAATGTCGGTCATCAGTAACAAGAACGTCCCAAAAATAAACCCATAACCCTTAATCGCCAACCAGTACACACAAGCGATAAACGAAGCGATGGAGAGGGCTTGCGAGGCCATATGGCGCATCGCCATCTGAGCACCCCTGGGCGCCAGGGTGTCCTGAGTCACCAAAAATATGTTCCGTATCTGCTCACCAGCGTCCACCGGTGGGACAACGCCTGAGTCCCCAACCACAACGAACTTCACCCCGCCCATGCTCTGCTGCTATCTGCTATCTGATCAAAAACGGTTCGATCCATCACGAAGCAATACTCCGAATCAAGATTTAATTACATCGTTTCGCGGATAACCTGTCAAAGCGGGTTGGTTCCCTCGTGGTACATAAAGAAAAAAAAACATGCACAAGAGGGGTGCTGTTGGTGACGGGAAGGCGAGATCTGACACGTCGAATGCTGCGGTTTTGAACCAACAAAAAGGAACGCCACGCCAGAAACAAACACTACAACACACCACGCGGAATCCTGACAAACGACCTCCAGTTGCCGTGCTGGTGACAGCTTGCGTTATAGTGTGTTCAGTGGCAATGGAACGACGAACGCTTATTTGCGTGGACTGCCATTTTTGTTACGCCGAGTTCTAAAATTTCCTTGCAGGGAGTGGTTGTTGGAATGAGTGTTGGCTACAGTGTATGGGCTATGGATGACAGCAACAATAGAAACGCCACTGACAGTTCGGTCTTTCGCCTAATCACTCAACTTGCTCCTGGTATAATGTGGCGGGATTTTTTGTGGGCTGGACACTGAGACGGGAAAAAGGCCTTAATGTGAGTAACAGCAGCTTGATTGGAAACATATCCTCACTTGTGGAATTACTTGGCCTCTCCAATGGCAATTCGTCCAAAGGAGTGCAGCCTAAATTAACTGATGTTTGTGCTTTTCTGTACTTAGCTTAGTACTGATGAATATTCCCAACATTGTAGGGATATCATGTCCACCACCCAGTCGTGATGATTCCTGGTCTGTGTTGTAGTGGGCTGGAACTATGGCAGGGTAAATCCTGTGCTGCCAGTACTTTCAGACAGAGAATGTGGGGAACTGTATCCATGATGCATCAATTTGTGCTGCAGGTTTGTCCTCACACACTTACCCTCCATCCACCAACTGATGATAGACAAGCTGCTGGGCTGAGCACATGACTTTGGACCCGTCCTCAGGGGAGGAAATTGACCCTCCAGGAATAAAACTCAGACCAAGTACAGGTATGGCTGCATCCGACTATGTGGTACCGGGCTACTGGGTGTGGGCTCCGTTAATTGAGCACTTGGCCACTGTATGTTCGGCTCTATGTCTGCTGATTTACATTCAACAACGAAGGTTGGCTATGACACCAACACCATGTTCATGTTTGCTTATGACTGGCGCCTGCACTTTGAGAATGTTGAAAAGCGGGATCATGTAACTTTTTTTTAAAGGAAATAATATTCAACATGGACCAGGGATTTTCGCGACTCAAAAGTGAAGTGGAGATGTTGCAATCCACAAATGAAGATCACAAAGTCGTATTGATCACTCACAGCATGGGTGCAAATATTCTTCTGCACTTCTTGAAGTGGGTTGAGAGCCCTCTTGGCGGGAGTAAGTATCCCCTTGTTGAAAAGATCATAAATTTGGTCAGGGGGAGGACCTACCTGGGTGAATGACCACGTGCAGTCTGTAGTGGCAATTGGTCCACCATGGCTTGGAAGCCCTAAGGTATTGTTAACCAGATCAACAACAGTTTTGTTCATTGGAGTAGGTTATTCCACCAATATTGTCTGGTGAGATGAGCGAAGCTACACGCATACTTGGACCTTTAACTGTTATGTTCGATAAATTTTTTTCAAAGCAGCAACGAATGCAGCTATTTAGGAGTTGGGGCAGTTTAGGTAGCCTTCTACCCAGAGTATGCATTTCAAAGAGACACAAATGTCTTGCATTTCAAGTATACAAGGTTAAACTTGAATAGGGAGGAAACACCATTTGGGGAAATGAAAAGTTATCTGCTGATGATCCAGCTGTTATCTTAAATTCCACACTTGGCAAAATTATCAGATACGATCATAATGGTAAATTTTCTTCCCCGTTTTTCCGGACTCAGATATTGCAAGGTAGTTATCTTCTAATGGATGACTTGATCAAGTGGATAGATACTGATCCTGTACTGCACCATATAACCTCAAGGTTAGTTTTTAGTAGGAGAAATAATTCAAATACCCCAAACCGCAGGTATTCCTATGGTGCAAGTGTCACTGCCGAGGACGACCCACATAAGTAATTTTTTTCTGATCCTTGGGAGTTGGGTCCTCATACTGAGATAAAGGTGGTCAAATCCTTTGGAGTCACCTCTTCCCAATGCAAACAATTTGACCATATACTGTCTCTATGGAGTAGGCAAAGGGACTGAAAGAGCGTGGGTCAAACTTACTTTGTGAAGAAAACTCAATTTGATAACAGATATCACTATACCCCAGGGAGAGGCACTGAGCGCACCTCACTTAATTTGTAATCTCCTGCATTTCCCCCACCCTGCTCTAATTGTTTTGCAGAGGAGTGAATTTACCCAAAGCAGATATTTCCGCTGGTGTTCAAAGCACCGATGGAGATGGAACTGTCCCGCTGATCAGTTTGGGGTGTGCTTTATTCCTTGAACGAAAATGTAACTTCTCTCAAATCAGGTACATGTGTGTGGAAGCATGGCCCAACAACCCAAAACTAAATCCTGGTGGAGTACAAACAGTCACAAAAGAATGTATGATCACTGCTGCTAGTCTCTCCCTTACTGCTTTCTAATAAGAAAATAGACAAGCACTTACCAGCAACACTCAGTCTGCGTGGTGGCAAAGACACAGGTGACCACGTTGATATCATGGGCAACAGTCACTTGATGGATGATGTACTGCACATAGTTTCTGGCCAAGGAAACAAAGTGGAGACCACAATTCTCTCCAACATTAAAGAAATGTCCAAAAAGATACCCCTCTAAGGTCTGCTCTTTGGTGGAGGAGCCGCAGGCAGTAAAAATTTTCGGTTTTTTTTTTCAACAGAAGAGTTTTTTTTTTCCTAGATTCTCTTGCAGAAGGTGTGCCCCAGGTGCCCTTGGGTGATTTGTGGGAAGCAGTCGCTACAAACCACGAACGGCGGTGTGCAATGAAGGCACTCGTGAGACGTGGTCCCCTGGAGACTTTTGTTGCACCTCGAACAACTGGCGATGGGCAGGCCCGTGTCGCAGGCGGTGGAGGCCGTGTACTTTTCAGCGGAGGACAGGCGGAACTTGTAGCCACATCCATCGACCAGCACGTCCTTGCGTACACGCGAGCCGCACAGAACCTTCTCGTTTGTCTGCCTGTAACATTGCACGCGACGGCACATGGGGCACCACCACCCACTGCGTTGCAATGATGTCTCCCTCTCCGCGCACACCTGTGTGTGGTGCCAAGGGGTTAGCAGCCGGCATTGATGGATTGGGATGTTGACCTGCACTATGTTCGCGTCGAACCCTCCAGCGTGGTGGGCGACAAAGTGGTTCACGGCGCTGCATTGTAATCTCGCATGGACAAACATGTGGCATGTCCCACAAAATGGTATAAAACAGACGGAACAAACGAAGGGCAGGCGCGGGTCTCCTTCCACTATTCTTTGACTTTGGACAACTCGAATAAACTGTTGAAATTGCAGCCATGTCGATCAAGTCACAGGATTGATCTAGGTTTGCTTGTTCTTCTACAAATTTCTCACAAAAGGAGTAAGGCCTGCAATTATGTCATCTCCAGACACTACTTCCCTGCCGCCTACCTTTTGGAACCCTCTTTTAGTTCTAAGTACGGTTCTAATCACTGAGGGATTTCTGGGAAAACTACTCGAATCTGGGACCCTGAGGGATTCAGGCGACACCTAGGACTGATTCTAAGGCCTGTTGGACGTTTTTTAAATACATTTCTTTCTAAGCGGCTATGACGTGTCGCTCTCCGGAGGTGAACATCGGGTATCGGCGATAAAGGATAAGGTAATAGATGCGATTTTATTATTTTTGATTGTGGTAAAAAGGTGAATGTTGTGTGTTGCTCACACTTATGAGCCTGCACGTGGAAGGTGTAATTCAGTGTGGAAAGTTCAAGTCACGCTTCTCCAGGTGCATGTATGTGCAAATCGGCTGAGGTGCAGTCGGTGGATGTCTGGCGAACTTCTCAATGTGGGAGGAAGTAGGCTTTCCTACTTAGGGGTTAGTCCGACTGTGGGCAGTGCCCACACGGTAGCTTACATCGCAAGCCAAGTGTTGTTAGGTAAAAGCGTATTGCAGGATTGGATTCCGTTTCCCTGCGAGCAGGATTGCTACTTTCTACATAGGATCGCAACAATGATCTTCTAGTGGATCTATAGTGGAGTAAGAAACCTGTGACAGTGGGATGGTGGTTACCTAATTACAGCTGATGCATTGAGTTTACACTATCCAGTAAATTGACACATACAAAAACCTGGAGTGCAGTGAAAAAAAGCAACACAGAAAAGAAACTACACCCTCTGTACAATATCGAGTTGTGTGAAGACATTCATTGGGATCCCACATCACCTCCAGAAAGGGTGGGGGTGTAACGGAGCCGAGAGCGGAGAAGAGGCAAGCCGCGACGGTGTGACCAGTCCTCCCAAGTTCACGCAACAAGAGAAAGAGAAAGTAAGTCACCAGTTGAGAGGCGAAAAAGGGATCAGAATCCAATCTGAGGTCCGGGAGATGTCAAAGCATTCCCTCGCCTTTTTGTGGGCTGAAACCTTGATTCCACCTTCGCAAGGGTGAGACTTGTCTCTTTAGTTCTTGCTTTGGCATCGTGTGCCAGCGAGTGGGATGGGGGTGTGCCCGTCTAGCGGTGCCTCTTGCCGCCGGCCGTTGTGTCCAGTCCCCCAATCCGAAAATTCTGCAGGACCCCAATGAAAGCCCCGTGAGTGAGCGCGTAAATGCTGATTTGCTGGCTTGACGAACTCGTAGAATCGTCCACGTCAATAAACAACGTTGAGTATTCAACAGGAAGAGGAAAAAAACCTTGGGTATTGTGTACTCATCGCTTGTGCGTATTCGTAAGAGTAGACGATTTCTTCAACACGTTAATTTGAACGAAGAAGAAAAAAAGGGACGTACCCAGTCACTTTCGTGTTTAAATTGTGTAAGTTGTGTGTCAGCGCACCGGTCGTGTTGTTTTGAGAGATTATTATTTTTATAATAATGGATTTTCTCCTGAACCCATTTATACAGACACGGAATCGTCGCGTTTCTAGAAGGTTTGATTTGTTTGTCAAAGCAAACTCTGCAACTGCGAATTCTTATAAGCTACCCCGTCCCGGGTTCCCCTAAGAACCGTCGTACTACCTGCCTTTTTTAAACCACCAAAAAAATGGACAGACAAGCGAGGGGATGTTTCACTATTTGCCACAAACACCACAAGGCCACCCCCGTGTTCACAGCCGAAAACGAAAATACGTCGTTCAAACAGCAGTCTAATGTGATATTGAGAAGTGTGGGCCAAAGGGGAGTTATTTTTTTTCGTAACTCACAACCAAGCACTGGTTGGACAAAGAAAACCGGTGTCACCCACAGATTACTACCCACACTATCTAGTAATTGATGGTCCCAAGGCGCAAAGTTCGCAAGCTGTGAGAGAGCAAGTGCCTATCGGTTCCGGCCGTATCATCGCTATTTCAGCTTGTCTGTCTGATGCTAAAAGCCTATCAGCCACTGGAATTGCCGATTCCGCTATCTGTGATGTATTTACTGAGTGAGAAGGGCTTAATTAGCTTTGACATCAATACCAGACACTGTACTGCGTTGTTCATACATCCCCCCCGTGCTGGAATAGGTCTGTATGTGGGGTTTTTCTCGACTACATGGGCCTGTTTGAGGGCACAAAAGATGCCACTGATATTGAGAGGCCTTCAGGTTACTCCACCGCACCATCAACCGACGTGGTGGGACTGTTCGAGAAAAATATCTTGGCTGGTTTCTTTCCTATCCTATTCGCTGCACTCGGCTAGTTTGAGTTGAGTTGTCTAAATTGTTTCCTCTACATGTAGACTTGGCCGTCCTAGGAATTACAGTGAACCGCAGAAGCCAGCAGTATAGCAATGAACCTGAAATAACACAGTTCATCAGCCAAACTGCAAGTAGATTTGGGTATACATTTACTCTCCAAGTGCCTGGCCTTCTGAGCCTTTCCCAGATTCCGTGTTTTAATGGAAGCTATTTGCAGCAAGTCGGGAATGATAACAATATGGTATACTATTTGGAGACCGGCTTCTGGACTTCCTCCCCCAGTTCGTGTCTTCAGGGATGAGTTTGTACCCAGCGAGAGTCCAACGGATAGCCTGGCAGTAGTTTGCTTCTCAATCAATTAACAGTTGAAGTTGCCTCATTCAAACATTTCTCAGAAGTCTCCAACTGTAAAGAGGAGGAGGAAAGCAACGGAAGAGCCTCTGACACTACCGGCAAAATGGTTTGATAATCCAACTGGGAGTGCCCCCTCTTTTTCTCAGGGTCTAACTTCAGTTGGTATTACGCAATCCCGTGAATCAATGCCAAATAAGGGGCCCAGAATTGAAATTGTCACGATCCCTGCAAGAAGTTGATGAAATCCCCCAAAAAATCACTGGCTCTAACACCACAGATTTATTGCAGGGCTACGTTTGGTTGCCACAGTTCTTCCAGAATCACATGATGAGCAGTCCTTAAGACTTTCTATCTCAGGTAGGGAAAGTGAGGTTTTCAGCCAAATGCCGAAGAACGTTGCCCAACACGGAGAAGTAGAGCCTGCAAACAACACAAGTTCGTTCCATTACCACAAGTCCTTCTAATCCCACTCAGATGACTTTGGATGCCTATTGGAACATCACAGTGCCACTTCAAATTCCACTCAAACAGAAAGCCCTCCTCCCATAATAAAGAAGTCCCTGGGCGACTCTGTGCAAGTGGATGCTGAAGTGGATCGCTGGGCCGCTCAACTGGACGAGTACTTGACGCAATTGATGGGACCAACTGGGCAGCGGTGGTAGGGATGACGAAGACAGGGGGCCGCCTTCCGATGATGGGAGCGACTCCTCGGTTGAGTTTGATACCACAAAACCCTCGAGTTGAAAAAAAAATCAAAAATTCAAATTCGCAGAACCAGACCGATGAGGTCGTTGCGCCAGTGGCAAGAGGCCACGCAGAAGCACACTCACGAGCACGGATCCAGTGTTTTGTCAGCCGTGTGCGACGCCATTATGGGAGTGCCTCTGGACGTCTTTGTGCCTGACGAGCCTGTTGTTGTGGTTGTGGCTCCTGGGAGGGACAGAATTTTCATGGTTCGTTGTGCTTTTAGTTGTTAGTTCTAATAATGGTAATTAACTCCAATGCTAATTAAACAAGGGACACACTGACTTCCCTGGTTTGGGAGGATTCACTATCAATGCTGCCACTCAGGAGTGCATTGTGGCTGTGGTACAGTGCTCTCAGGACGGTTTGTTCCACTTTTACAACTCCTCTGCATCTTTCCCTTCAGGCTCTGTTGGCATACAAGAGGTGAATTCTTTTTAGTTTTTTGTACCATACTAACATCACATAGTTGATGGTTGGTAGGCCTGAGCCTGGCAGGGTTTTCTGGAATCCTGATGACTGGCACAGTTACTGCAAAGCTGCATTGGCATATCTGCTCAATGTGAGTTGCCCGTCTCTTGGTCAGCGTTGTGCTGAGGGAGGAAAAGGAATCAATGCCTTTTTTAGCTCCAGTGGTTCGTTAGCTTTGCATTGGTGTGTTGGGATGGCATCGTCCTCTGCACTCACTACTGCACTTTCAGTGGGCATCAATGCATTACTTGACTTGGGTTTGACATTGCAACAGCTATCCCAGGTACAATCACATTTGAGGTGACTCTAGAAAGTTGTAAAAGTAATTCATCTTTTTGTAGGTCGACTTTGGTGAGTACTACCTTGGGAAAAAAGCAGGGGCTGCAGATAAAGCAGCTCAGTTATTTGCACAAGAAGGGCAAGTTGCTGTAATTGGATCCTTCCCTGAAGAATTTTTGAGAACAGTGGCACTACCAAATAGTTTAACTGTATTCATGGCTAATACAAATGTGTGTCCATTTGTCCCCTCATTGAACTTATCAACTCAAGATCCCACGGCTTTCAACCTCAGAAGCGTTGCCATGGCTATGCCAGCACATGTGCATTCCGAGAGAAACAGCGACGTTAATACAGGAGTGGGCAAAACGGGTATATACAAATGATCTTCCAGTACCTCTTCAAAACCTTCCAACACCTGAAGACCATGCAATTATCCTATGTCCCTGCCACTGAGATGATTGTTTCTGGACTGAGTAACATAGATCAAACTGCCAAAGTCGGTTTGTCACAGACTCAAGTTGAGGTTATCCTCACTGCTTTGCGCCGCCATGAGAAGTCGACTCATTCTCTTTCCTTTTCGAGACACTTATTTTATCTAGGCCTCTGTTATGCTCATTATTGCAAGATGACAGGCAGCAATACGTGCAAAGTGGCGAAGCTCGCTCACAAATGTTTAGCACAATTTACTCCCTACTCCAGCTCATCCCCGAGGTTTTTTGTCTTTGTTTTTCATTGTTGAAAACCTAAATTGAAAGGAACAAATTACCTTCCGACAAATTGCACTGTATGGTCTCTCAGAAATTGAGAGGTAATTCTTTATGATACCGACTGCAAATAAAGTGCTTCAGAGGGTTGCAATACCTCTCAGCCCTGGAGCACAACAACCTCCCTGAAGTTTTGCATCTTGTATCATTATCTCATGATGGAGACCGTGCACTGATAGACTACAGAAAATCCTTCGCACCAACACCCTGGGCAACCTCACCAAGGGTGGATGTAAAGCCCACTGACACAGTTTTGAAACAGTGGCTAAGTAACGTTTTTAAATACAATACTATAATTACTGTACTGCACCCTCAACCCAAATTCAGCTTCTGGAGCCAACCTTGCCTATCAAGTTGGTGCCTTCCAAAGAAGCATCCCTGACATTGACGAGGCTGCCTCACAGCTTTCCGCTGACTTCCCTAATATAGCCGCCATGAGAGTTGCTGCTGCAGGAATGGGTAGATACTTACCCCCCCAAAAAAACCCCAACATCTATACCAATATTAACCTCTGACTAACAGGAGGGAATGTGGCCGTTTACACCCTTACATCACATGCCTCCAGTGTTCGTGATTGGCTTGAACACAAAGGTTGGTGTGTTAGGCGCATTTGTCCTGGTCCTCCGTCCCGTTTATATGACTTTTCCGCACTTGACGGTCACTAACCAGAAAAACACTGGGAAATGCACACAACACACCACATGTATTCAGCACAGCGTCCAGCTTTTACATACAAAGAGTACCAAGTCATAGCTGCTGGGTTTCAGAACAATGATAATTATTTTTATTCTTCTCTTGGGTGGCGTTGGCATGTGGCGTTTCAGTAAACAAACGAGCCAGTGCCCGTTGCTGCTCTTCCCCCTTGTATCTTCGATACTTCCTGCAGAACCTCAACCCCCAACCCAGAACCCTCCAGGCTCAGTGCCACACCTCGTCATTCCGTATGGTCAATGCCACCCCACACATACACAACAAATAACTTTTCACTGCCATCACGGCCCGGCTGCCCCAGTCGGAGCACCTGCTTCCACCACGCCCTTTTCTCACGAAAAAGAATCAGCCGGAGCCTCATTGTGCCCCCTGGTGGGGGACCAACAGGGGGAACAAGAAGATGACGCTCTGACTGAGTTGTCCATAGACTTCGGAGGACCCAAAGAAGCTTAGTTGCCGTCCTCCTTTTCTGGCCGGGATTCCTTTTTCACGAGAGTATTATGGCTTGTACCTGATTTCCAATAAACCGCGGGCAGGATGTCGTGCCGACTGATTGAGTACTTGTGCGTGAAATGTTGCAATTGTGGGATGCATCAGGCTCAGCAACGAACCAAGACCAACAAGTGGGCCTGTCGTACGTGCAACACAAAGCAATCAATCGTCAGGGTATTTTCCCTTTTATCTACTGCATATTCCCTCACTTGGGTTCTGTGACTTGTATTTAACTTATAAAATGGAACAGGAATACAATGGGCTGGTTGGTCTTTTTTCCAAATCTAAGTGCTATGTAGGTGCTGGGCGTATCCAATGTCGCGAAAGATATCCGTGAACAAGTTATGTCTCTTAATAGGCAAATGGGGAACCAAGACAGACCCAGGGACCCATCACCACCCCCACAGAATAGTTTGAGTGGAAGTACAGCAGCACTGAATGATGACAACTACAATGAGGAGGATGAAGACGCTCATACAAAGACGCCAGTAGTAGACGACAGGGATGGCAGAACCACCCAGTCTGAACCTGTGGCGGCACCCATTGTCACAACTGGAGTGTCAAAGTGGGCACAATTCATGGAGGACCCAGTATGACTGATCACATCACAAAATGGCGCCAAATCACTTAAATAGTGGCCTCCATTACTTCCTTCAATCACTGATATATTTGTAATCTCACCCTTTCGAAGGAATCATCTGACAGTGATGACGGCGACTGCCTTTGCCCTGTTGCTGCTCCGTTGCAGTCACCAACTCCGAAGAAAAGAAGAGTCCGCGGAGATGCAAATAAACGAGGAAGAGAAGAACATTCCGCGGAAGAAAAACAAGAAGAAAACCCACCACCTGCCCAAGCAGAACCACCAACAAGGAGTTCAACCAAAAAGCCACAACAAGCACCAACATCGCTTCTCCCGCTCAAAAGGCCCCAGGCCCCCACTCACACCACCAGCACAAAAGCAAATCCAAATACAGCTACAAATTCAAGTTTCAAGGCACATTCAACTGCGTCTTCAAATACAAACAATGCGGGCAAGAAGCCCATATCCCCAACAGCATATCCCACCACTGCACAAACACCAAACCAATGGGAACCCAGCACAACAAATGCCGCAAGTGCGCCAACAGTCACAAAGCCACACAGCACCACCAGAGTACCTAGCCTGCCACCAACAAGCAAATGGGCCAAGTTCCAGGAGGAGCCCAGCTCTGATGATGATGATGACGACAATGAGTGACATGGTGACCTGATAGATAGAACCTCTCAATTGTACAGAACCCTCACAGTGCACTTCCAAATCTGATGAGACACAAAAAAAAAAAAAGAGCCGCTTGGACAACACAAAAAAAAAAAAAGAAGGGGAAATGTGTCACTACAGCACTGTGTTAAAAAAATGGAGTACGACAAGGACGCCACCGGCGCAGGGGCCAAAATGACGACCGAGGCGGGGGCGAAGCGGCCGCCGAGCGCCAACGCCAATTATGGGAGGAGGAAGAAGCGGACGAAGCACGAGCGCGCCGTTCTGTCGCCCCACGCGCGGTGCTACCACCCTGAGGAAACCGAGGAGAAAGTGATACCGACTCTGGATTTGCAGTTGCAATTCGCGGCTCTGTGCTTGATTTCGCACCCGAGGTGTGGCTGGCTGCCAAGTGAAAATTTTCGCCTGGCCCTGAGGCTGGTGTGGGACTGGGTGAACGACACTGGTGATGGCGACGGTGACAACGGCGATTATGGGAACGGCGGCGGGCGCCGCGTGAGGCTGTTCTGTGTGAGTGTGATGTCAGTGCCGCCTTGCCACTACGAGGAAACATTGATCACGTTTGGGGTGTCGATGGCGACCCTGGGAGTGATGGGGAAGCTCACGAGCCTGTGGAAGAAGTGCGAAGCTAGCGAGGTGATTGCTATAAACCGCGCTCACCTGGTCGAGAGATTCCTTTGTGGGAAAGCGTTCTACCAAAGAGATAGGAAGCCAGTGGAGCCACACGAGTGCGGCGATCGCGCCGGAAGTGAAGTGAATGTTGACTGGTGGAGAAATTCCAAGAATCGGGCATTGCTGTGGGAGGGAAGAAGGATTCTTGGATTACCTTCCTATCAGGTGAATCACAAGTGGCTTGTTATCTACAAATACTCGAAGGGGGAGGCCATTATCGCGAACCTATGTACTACTGACCCAGAGGAAAATGACGGGATACCACCTCCCATAAGCCGGGTAATTTCAGCGCCGGGTCAGTTTGGCAGATGTGAATTCTTCTTCATTCACTGGCATGATGATGAGGCAGTTATTGCTTCCAGGAACGAGGTGAATTGCATTGAGTTGACTGTTTTAAACCTGCTGCACACGTGGTCTTCTAATTCGCTGAAGCCGATCACTTGCACCAAGTGCTACCTCCCATCATCAGGAAGATTTGTCAAGTCTGGCGCGAAATACCAGCTTTACGAGTTTTCGTCGCTGGTTACTCTGCGGACAGAATCGCACCAGCGCACATTCATAGTTTTGGTAAAATTCCACAACGAGAACATTGTGCTCCAGCTGCCAGAGTCGTCGTCATCAGTGGTCAATTCATCCCATTATTGCTCAACGTGCAACTACGAGGTCGTCATCTCCGGACTGAGTGACAGGTTGTATTGCGTGTCTCACCCATACTCGTTCGAAATCTGGGACTGCAACACTCCCACAAGTGCGTTGATGACAGTTGACCACGTTGGCTGTTGCAACTGCGTGTGGGGTGAGGCCGGGCTTTTACTTCACGTGAGGCGTGACAGCATAATTGTAAATGAAGCTCCCTCTGGGATTGAGTTGTGCAAGATCTGCGTTCCCTACATTTACCTGGAGCTGGTGAACACGTTCTCCTTCTTCTTGTAGTGTGTTCCAACTCCACAAAAGAATTAGAATCAGACAATTAGAGACATGGACTCCTTGGTAAGGAGTTCTGGCTTCCCACATGTCAAGCTCCCACCAACACCGAATTAGCTATTCCCTTTGCCACAAAATGCCATTGTCAAAATCTTTGTTGTTTTTTTTGGGTCAACAATAAATAAACCCCTTTAAAACTCTTCTTTCTCCGCGTGTAGCAACCAATTTGGATCCAAACCATAATTCGAATCGGTGGGACCCTGTTTAAATTCGAAGGGTTGGAGAGAATTTCTAATCACCGGCGCAGGGCCAGGCGCATAACGTTTTTGTCATTCGCCTTTTACTAATGAGCAACCGTGCTCCTGGTCGTCAACTAATGCGCTTTGATCACGTATTTTTGTGATTGGGAGGGGCTCGTACTCTCCCTTCTTTCAATTTAAATAAAAAAGACGGAGAGAGGCTTGAGTCTTTAAAAAAAAGACTGAGCATTGTTGAAGCTGAAGGGTTCTGAGGGTGTTTACAAGCAGTAATCTAATTGCCCTCATTATGCCAATCTCCACGACCTCAAGTAACAGCAAACGAGAAGTTCTTTTGTTTCAAGGAATACCTACGACAGGAAAAATGATGGCGGTATTGCTTGTGCAGGTGAAGATACTATTCCTTGGGGTGTGAACTGAACTGTCTCGGCGAAAATGAGGCTGCCGGGCCTGGCATTGGCTTCTAGTACGCGTCCTTGTATTCCTGCCTCGGTGTGAACCAAAACTACATCAATACCAACAAGTGGAAGGCTTATCTGTGCTCATAATTAGGAAGGGTGATAGGGCTAGGGTAGATAGATACCTTGTTAGCAGTTAGCTTTGCGATGTTGGTAAGGCTGTTGAACTCCGTCTCTGTAATTGAAACTGTTGTGCCGGTGTTTGCGACTTGCAAGTTCCGCAGTACTGTTGACATTGTTGGCTGAGCCGGAATTTTTCCCAGCACTGCTACCTTTTCCCCTTTGGCACCAATGACTGGAGAACATGTTGTGTGCCACTCGGTTCCGGTGCAGGCAACATTGAAGCGCAAAACAAGCGGGCAGCCCTGATAGGTTACTGATCCTTCATACTTGCTAATAATAATATCCCCTCGTGAAAGTAATCTCTCAGCGTAGTTGGAGGCACTTGCCGCGTCGGTAGAAGCAAACCATTGCACAGTTGCTCCCTCGGTTGTTCCCTTTGCGGCTTTGATGATAATTCCCTCGCTCCGAGATAATGAGGAAAGCTCTTGTATTACACGGCCGATATCGGCAGCCTTACTTACTACTCCAGAAAGTGGGACTGGAATGCTGAACAACGATGCGTTCTTCATTAGCCACGTTTTATCAGCTGCACGCTCTATGGCACTGGATAACGGGTTGATAGATTTTATATTCACACTATCAAACCAGGTGCACAACGTCGTGAGATCGATGAGTTCTGTGCTTGCAGGCAGCTCAACAACATAGGTATGAGTAAATCTAAGGGGTGCCGCAAGTGCCAGTTCAATAAAGAGGGACTTTGCAGGATCATAGGTTATGATTCTGGATGCTTTTGCGTCTGGTGTTAGCCAGTCTGTATGAACGCCTATAACTAACGTGTCTGTGCTCTGACGCATGCACCAGGGAAAAAGGTGGTGAGACATAAGTGACCTTTTGCCAGTAACAACCGCCACAATGTTGGGCTTGGAAAATGTTGTGCTTTGGCCCATAGACTCACATGAATGAGGTAAGAGTGCAGTTGGGGGAGTTAAAAGTACACTCTTAAACCGGTCAAGTACAATCTCTGCTATCCTGCATGTGTAGACTGGGTCTCCTAAGAAGGACAAGAGAGCACTTTTGCTTAATGCGATGGGAATTGGCAGTTTTGAGACTGTAGGTTCAAAAATTTGAGAGATTGCCTCCTCAGACTCAACCCACCTCTTAACGAGCTCGAGGGTGTGAGAATTGCTAATTTTCTGTGTAGAGAACTGTTCCTTGAAATAAAGGTAGGCCAGTTCAACCAGGAGGATACTAAATTCGAGGGGTCCTACTTCTTTTACATGAGGTAGTTGCTCATGTAAGGCTTGTAGTGCTGAAAGGAAGAGACCTTTTGTGTCTTGAACATTTGTGGAAAGTTGTTGAGATGATGTGCTTTCCGAGTTCCTAACCGGGATACAGGGAGGAACGGAAATGCCCCGTGACTTCATGAAAGCTGCTCCAGCAAGCAAGAAGTTTGACAAAACGATTCTGTCACTGACACCCACATTCCCCCAGTTCGTTTCTCGATGTTGTTGGACGCACATCTCTTGTTCAAGGCACACCTCTCTCTTCCAATAATTTGGCCATAATCCTATACCTACATTTGGCTCAAGTAGCCAAAATCGAAAACCTGCAATGCGAGGAATAAAGGGGGAGGGACAACCAGGGGTCTGTATCACAAAATGGGTCTGAGTTGCAATAAGGGTCCTCCCCTGGTAGAGGTTAATGACCAAGGAAAAAATCAGCAATGCATACAGGGCACACATCCAGAATTTGTACATCATGAAGTATTTTCCCATCTTGTGTAGCAAATATTGGTTCCGGTAAGAAATCCAGCATAAGGTATCGAGGCCACCAGTAGGGAATTCCACTCGAATCACACTCGGGGTCTTCAGGATGAAGCTCATGGTAAGACGGTAGAGTAACGCCTTCAACGGTACTGCAGTTGTGCCAGTAATGGTGCCCAAACCGTGAAACAGCTACCATAGAATTTCGTGCGGCATCAACCAGTCCAGTAATGAAAGATTCACGGAAAGCAGGTTGAATAAACCTATTTGAGGTGGTTTAGAACAACCTACACAAAAAAAAAACTTACTTCGGGTCTAGAACTTCAAGAGTACCCTGGCGGCCCACGTTTGTGGCCACCTGGGTGCTGCATAAATAAAGAATGTGTGAAGGGGTCCAATTGGCCGGATCGTGTAGATTGCAACTGTTTGGCATTCCACACGACATGATCACACGAAGGGTACCATATACAGCATCTTTAGGGTGAACATGTAATTGGACTGCAGCACCCCATTCTGTTTGTTGTCTTTCCACAAACCTTTCAATTGCCTGGGAATCCATCCATGAAAAAGGTGTAGTAATGATAGCTCTCTGAATGGTTACATTCTGAGTCTTGCTTATAGTGTATACAAACTTACTGGCAGCCACAAGTTGTTGTTCGTCAACGACACCAGAGTTACGATTGACAAGGTCAAATCTTTGTAAATTCCTTGCACCGGATTCAGCAGCTCCTTTCGCGATGATTGAAAAATGTCTCTGTGCAAATTCTCGTAACCTTTGTGAAATTGCCACAATTGCCTCTGCGTCATTGCTCCCAAATTTCGTTGTATGCTCTAACATCCAATCAATTTCTGGAGGAAGTTCAACTCCACTCCCGGGCACGGTGTAGATAGATGGATAGAGTGATTTATTATATGTCAATTCGAAAAGTACCCTGGATTTGTCCGTTGATGGATAGCCACAGGTTGTGAACACCTCTTTTTCTAGTCGATGATGGTGGAAGCAGCATACTGATCCAGCCCACACAGGGTCGGAAAATGTAATTGCAAACCTTACCCCCTTGCTTGTGTTATAGTTCGATGCTAGTAAGTAGTCTCGAGCTTGCTCCTGAGTAATATTGCGTGAAGTATGAAGAAGCATCACGGCCTCGTCAAATCTGAGCCATGTGTGGGCGTCACTGATACACACAAGTGGGCGGTGATCCTCACTTTTAGGAAGAGAGTTTATGCAACCGTCGCGGGTTACTAGTAAATTGGCCCCCATTGTTGGCCCTTCAGATAGAGCTCTTGAGATATGAGTGCGACCAACAGGATATAGAAACACGTGATTTACACGTGAAGTGCAATTTAGGGTTTGGGGATCCACCCCACAAGCCACAACAGGCAACGAAAAGCCATCATTTGCCATAAAGGCAAACTCACGGAGGTGGTTATACGCTCGCCACAGTGTTTCAAAATAGCCTGGAGGATGACCAGCACCAATGCCAACCACACGGACCACGTCTTCTTCACCACTCAGTGAATTGCCTAAGACCACATCTCCAAGTAAAACCTCCGCCTCTGTGCTCGGAATTGCACTGAATGCAGTGTGCTCGAGTATCAGTGTTCTCACATAGAAATACATATATCGATGATGCTTCCAGGCCAGTTGGTAAAGGATTTCACTGGTTTCCGGCTTCAGAAACCCCAAGGTATCATACAATCTGTGCCAGTGAGAGCATCTTTTATGGTCCAAATACCATGGATTGTACTCGCTGTAATGGTCATCAATGGTTTCAGCAAAAAACTCGGCCAGTGCCCGCCAAAGATGGACATTCCCAACATTGTCAGTGGTTGTGGTGAGAAAGGGTAAAGTCTTCCACATTAGTAATGCCGTGTAGAGAATTTCACATAGAGATAGCACAAGTTCTTCGTTTTCAGAACTGGTGCTGCATGCATCAAACATCTCTGAAAGAAGTCCTTGGTCCTCGTAAGTGCCACTGAACTTTTTCCACACTTCAATTTTTAACCCAGATTCGTCAGTCAGCTGTTTGGTGTATGTTTTCACCAATGTTTTATGGGGAAGTGGCAGAAGATCAGTTATTGAGTCAATTGCAGCTGGACACAGGCCCAACAGTTTTCCAACAAGTGAAGCTGCACTAAAGGAACGTGACGAATTCCTAAGGGATTCCACAATTTCTCGTGTAGTGGATAATGCAAATTGTAGTAGTTGATGGGGTGTTTCAGGAAAATGTAGGTTAGAACAAGATAAAACGCCTTGGGAAAGCTGCTCGGCAGTTGCTTGCATCCGACTAGCAGCTATTAATGCCCGTCGGCGCGCAACGGCAGTTTCTTTAACTTGTTCAGATGCTTTAACGGAAAACATTTCTCCTTTTTGCTCTGCCCACTTGAATGACGCTCCAATTGACTGGGGGCGAATCAAGTGCGATATTTTATCGCTATCAGAGTTGCTTATCAGAGGCTTCCCATTCATAACAGAGATAGCTTTAAAGCAAATCTCAAGAATCCTTTGCTGCTTTAAGGCAGGAAGGCCATTTAAGAGGTACATTCCACCAGTTGCGAGCCACTCTAAAGCTCCAAAACTTTTAGCCGGCATTCCATACACAATATTTTCTAGTACTTGTCGTATTATAGTGTCTCGTTGTTGAAACCTGCCCTTGAGGATCACTTGTTGCTCATAGTCACATGCCCACTCCATTTCTTGTCTTACAGAGGAGGACTTGGCAATAGAGAATTCCTCTGTGAAAATCGACAGGAATTCTTCGTATGCTTGGGGCTTGCTATTTACCACATTCTCTAAGGCTTTGTAAAGCTTTATGGCCCGTTTTTCTTGGCAGCCAACACGATCATATAATATCATGCCAAGGGATGATTCAACATCGAATATGCCTTTACCAAACGCAAGATATGAGCCTCTACGTCCGCGAATTTCCCTTTCATCCCAATTTTCAATTTCATTCCCTTGCGCATCTATTCCCCGACATGCAGCATACCAGCTCATTACATCTCTATCACACCACACCCTCTTTTTTCCCTGAACTACGAAGTCGAGGGCAACAAGGGCGCTTGTAGGGTTGCCAAGGAGCATAAGGTCCCGTAGCTCTGTTGGAGTAAGAGACATCATCTTTCAAACTCCATTAGAAACAAAAAAACCATGGAGAGTTCCACACCAACCTGCATATGGGGACAGCAGAATAAGACTATATCTTGTGCCTGTAAGTCCAACCTAAAATTTGACCCAGGCCCACGTAACTGTAAAACCAGGGGGTGTATTGAATACCCCACTTCTTCCTTGAGGAACTGTATTTTTTGTGTGGAGAGTTTATTTAGAGGAGCCCATTCTTCTGGAAACTTTTTGTGCAATCGAGCATTTGCCCTCATTTGTTCAGTATTAATTCCATAAGTCTTCAGAAGCTCCAAGGCTCTTTTTGCGTCATTGGACAGAAGAGCCTTCGTTTCAGCATTAAATCCAAGTAAATCTTCCGTGGTGACACCAGGTACACTCGTAATGGTAATGTCTGCAACGCTTGGCATTGGTGGAAATTCTTTCATCAATGCCTCAATCACCCTCGCGTCTTCATTGGAATCAAATTCATTCTTTCCAACAAAGTGAGAAGCTAGCATGCTGGCAGCTCGTTTATCCATTGCGTTTTGTGACTGCAACTTGAGGCCATGTGTGAGTAGGTGAGCTATAACTTGACCCTCTTCATCAAGGCACAAAGCAACTTCATGACTATGACCACTGAGTATCATGAACAAACGCATTGACATTGCAAACCGAACATCAGGTGGTGCAGGATAATCTTCATCCCCTTTGTAAGTCCCAAAAACATGGATATGAAGCCGCTCATCTTGAGCAACGGGAACCAATGGATTAAGACTTCGAGCCATTCTTGCAGCACGAAATATACCTCTTACAAATCCAAATACAAGTGATCGGTTTACTTGTTCTCCGCCAAGACTAATCTTCTTTTCTGCCCAAGAACTCCACACAACTGCGGCTAGATCACGTCCATGTTGTGTCCTTGGGTTGGGAACACCAACAGTAGGCAGCAAATTGCTCAGCTTGGGTAAGTGATAGACAATGGAAGTATTACCAAGACAAGAATTAAATCGCTGAATACTATGAGAGGTTTGCAAATTGCTTCCTAGGAGCCGGGAGTTTATTGACTCGGGTTGTAAAAGTGTTGCAGCCCATTTTTCCCATTCAGCAACACTACGAAAGTCTGGTCTCCTGTCCAATATATCATGAAGGGTACTGAGAGTTGAAGCATGGAGATGTGCAGAGACACCAATTTGTTCAAGCTTAGACTCATCCTGGAATGTAACCACAAACATTTTGAAAAGTAAGTCCTTTGGAATGCAATATCCAGCAGTTGGCCCTGCCGAATAATTTTCCTTCAGCTTACGAGAAGCTGCAGCTAGGCCATCCCTCTGTGCATATTCGTATTCCAGTAGCTCTATATCTCCCACTCCCTCTCTGTCTACAAACAAGGCCTGACAATTGCGTACGGCGCGAATCAATGCTGTCCATTGATTTTCACTCACCTTTAGATTCTCAGTTTCACGAATTGTGTGTATCACGGGGTGATAGTTTATATGCTCATACATGTGCTTGGCATGAGAAGCAGCAAGGGGATCACTCACGCCAGCCCACTGAGGCCACTGTTGCACTGACATCAGTTCACCCTTACCTAGATTCACTCTGCTTGGGGCATATATCAAGTGATATCTTGTTTGAGGTCACAAGGATGCTCAGTGTTAATTATTTTCATATGGAAGAAACCTCTTCCTGCGTCCAACAGGGACTGCATGCCCATCTCTTTGATCCACAACTCCACTACCATAGGCATAGAGGGGAGAGAGCATCAGTGGAGCAAGGCCTTTCTCCTTTATCAATTCACGTGCAGCTAATGTTCTTGTGAGCACTGTTCTGTTCCGGATATAGTGCTTAGCATGTCGCTCCAGACAAAGCTCTGGATGTCTTTTGTCTAGAGAATGCAGAAGATGCCTCCGTAACTGCCATGAAATGTTGCTTTTAAATTCCATTAAAAATTCAGGGGACCGCATCACCACCATGCGCACGGCAGATGCAGAAGGCTTGCTCCCACTTGCTTCATTTAGTTCAGAAAAGACAGGATCCACCAAGTTATTAGCTAAAACATGTTGTAAAGAAATGCACTCTATCTCTAACATCAAGGAGGGCTCCTGTAATTTTAACTTGGTGCACTCACTTTCAATCCAAGAGATGCATTCTGTGATCCAGTTTTCTGAGTTCATGTCTGTTACAGAGAGGGAAAAGGCAGTATCAACTAGAACTGCTAGTATTGCTACCTCTTCTTGAACTCTTGTGTGCTCTTGGATGAGTGTAAAGGACGCGGTTGCTTCAGAACAGTTCTGCTTTGCTAAGTATTGCTTGAGAAGAGGTTCATAGCCAAATTCAGATATTATGTGACGACTGATGTGCAGCAGCTTGCCTGCATACTTCTCAGAGCGCAGTTTTACTTCTGACTCAAGGCCATAGGCTAGAATAATGTTTTCTAGTGCCATTTGTTCTTCTAGCACTGTTTGTATGAAGGCCTCCATCAATCCAGGTGCCTCTGTGGTAAGAAGGTGAAACGCAGGTAGTGGTCTTTGTCGCTTCCACAGAATTGGAGTGTACTTAGATATTCCAGTAGAATCATTGGATATTTCACTATTGCAAACTTGGGCAACAAGTTTTTCACAAGCAGTGGAGTAAGATGGACTCAGCAGTTTGGCATTGGGTTGCACCAAAACCGAACGAGTGGCAGAAAGAAGATCCACATAGTTATTTGTGCACCACTGTTGTTCCACGTACTCCTCAATCTCTTCCACCCTCTTCTCAAATTGAATGGAAATCCATAGGGCAACCAAAGAGACTTCACGCTGCCGGCATTCTTTTAAGGCAGTCAACACAGCAGAGTCTATGTCAAGACCATTCTCAGTGACCAATAGTTTCAACTGTTCCAGGGACACAGAAACTGCATGGCACACAACTTCACGGGCAAGAGATACATGGAGTGAAGATAACATTCGTCTGATATTCTCGGCCAGGTTAGGAGCCATCTGCCGCACAGTAGCCTGCGATTTGTGAACCAGGGAAATTGAGGCTAATGGAAGGAGTATGAGCAAACCTCCAGACCCTCTTGGTCTACATGAAATTCAGTCTTGGAGATGCCCTCCCTTTCCACGGTGTGTTCATATATGAAAAGGGGTACTGCTTCAACAATATCAGTTGCCTCTGAAATCCATTCAAATGATGCTGACATGTACACACGATCCCCGCCAATACGTACGAGTTTTCTGAGGGCAGGTTCTTGCTCTGGTTTGTCCTCAATTTCATTAGCTTTGAATTTCTCAGCAGCATTGGGAGAAATGCGCTGCAACAATACACTAAATGCCGGGCTTATTGTCTTTTGTAAGGGCAGAAAATCCTCCACTGAGGTAATTGCAGAAGCAAAATCACCACTGATCCCTGAATATCTGTCCATCCTCTGTTTCAGTAACATAAGTGAGTTACGATAGTCCTGGAGATGCTGACAATCTTGCAAGGTTCGAAAAGCATAATCTGTCAAGCTCAGGACCTGAATTCAGTCAGGTAAAGCCATAGAGGTGGGGAAATGCCACATACCACACGTGAAACTTCCTTATCTAGAATAATACGGGATTCTGTGTGTATAATCTCCAACTGGTGGTGAAGGGTCTGCAATACACCACAGTACTGTGTCAAGGGGTGTGGTTCCTTCCTAGAAACAAGTGATTTCAGCCGTCCCACACCTGGACCAAGGTGAACCAAAAGATCAGTCAGCTTAACTACCAGATTGAATGCAGTGTTGTTATTAGGTGGTATGACTGAAAAGAGATCCTTCCTCAATTCTGCACCATCCGAAATGTTGAAAAGAGTTTGGGCAGAGGAGATTAGGTTTTCGTCAGGGAGAACGAGTTTGCTGGAGGCCATAAGATAGGCTTGATTCCCAAAAGCACGGCTCTCGCGACCCACAAGCAATATGGGGGTGGCTGCAGTTGTTCTAGGGATTAAGTCTTCCTTATTTCGGTCATGTGATTTAAATATGACTACAAGAGAGGCTTACCCGAATGAAGTTTGAAACTCGCATAACATTTCTTAGCTCACAGGCAACATCATATTTTGAAAGCACAGAGTGGCACATGGTTGGTCTCCTTGAAAGATCACTATGAAGTGCATTGCACATTGCAGTGTGGTTGTAAGGCAGTTCTATCAGCTGGTTGGCAAGCAACCACGAGACAAGCTTGTCACGTTTCTCGTAGGCAGCATCCTGGGAGCTCCTCTTAGGTTTTTTTTTAGAGTTGGATTGGTATTGGGGCAATGTTACCTCTGCTTCTGTTACCCCTGCAGCATTCCTAAGGAAAGTCTCCCACACGTGACCTGCATCAAAGGGGCACGCTCCAGACAGTTTTTGCATGCCCTCAAGTACTTGATCGTGCACTGGCTTACCCAAAACTTCCCAAGCAGAGGCTACAAGGTGCATGGCCACTCTGGGGGAACCATGTGTCATCAGGGCAGCCATTTGCGTTGCTCCAAGCATGCAAATGGTTTCAAAGAACTTTGGGGAGCCCGCAGCAAGAGATGCAAGCATAGACGCTGAAGGAGAGTCCACATACACGATCGGCGGTGAATTATGTGAATCCAGTTCGAGCATGAAAGAGTTCTGGTCACACACAACGACCATTACTTCTTCGGGCTAAACAGTGTGAAAAAAAAAAGGGGGAAAAGAGCCCAAATCATGATACCCATTTGAAAGGAAGCCGCCTAATGCACGAGAAGAATCCATCACGAAAAACTGAGATGTCTGATTTCACGCCTCCTTGAGCTGTGACTTGCTCCGTGCGACCATTTGACGTCGATGGCTCACCTTCTGCGGTCGTCACCTTGTTTAATTTCAATGTGTCAAAAAAAAAAAAAAAAAAAAGGGTGTACAAGTCAAAGAAAGAAAAAGACTGCTCACGGGGGGCAGTACACGATCTGCATCACGACGAGTGTGCACGAACCCGTAGCCTGGCGTCGCAACCCGCATCTTCGCGTGCGGAGGGGTTTTTTTTTTTACAGGAAATTAAAACACATCGTCACAGAGTGTGGGTGTGGCTGTGCCTTAATTGATTATTTTATTCAGCTGGTGTGCACCGGGCTTCGTTGTACGCTGTCCAAAATTGAGTACAGCTCAGACACTCCTCGGTGTCGTGCAAATTTCTCAATCTCGATGTGGCTGTGCCACCCAAAATCTTGGTCAGATTCGGGTCCGGTATCCAGTGTGCCACGGACGGTACAACTGATACCGCGGCGCAATGGTGTGAGGAGTGCACGTACCAAATCAGTTTCTCGACAAATTCCGGATTCTCAAGCCTTCTGTAGACGGGCATAGCAGAGGGGCCATTCGGATGAAGGTCACCAGGGCTCCTCATCAGACCGCTAGCCATTGGGATATGGCAGGTGTCCACCAGGTATCTGACAACATCAAGAGGGATGTCGAGGAGGAGAGCAAAGCTCAATTTGCTGCCACGCACCTGAAAGTTTGGGAATAAGATCCAGCTCATGCCTGAGATCTGAAAGCAGAACCTGTGGCAGACGAATTTCAGCGTTTCCCGATCCGTCATCGTCATCCGTACCAGTGCTCCGAGGTCAATGTTTCTTTAAGTCTATCATATCCGTTCTGCTGTCCTTGCAAAATGTTTCAAGGCACTTCTGCATCTCGCCCCGATGAGATTCAGGGTCTCTCGAATACATCCTTGACACAACAACAAGAAGCAGGTCATACCACTTCCTCTTGATTGCATCGATGATCGCGCGAGCCCACAGGTCGTCTGTGGGTAAAATGGGGTCTGGCCACTGCGGCATAAAATCCATTCTATGGCTCTCTTGTTTGTATTGTAAATTGACTGTGCATCCATGCCGCAAGCTGCATGGTGTGCCCACTGTGAGAAAATTCTTAAAGAGCAGCATACACACAGTATCTAGGTTTTTTTCTCAACAAAATTACCTCCGTGTTGCCGCAACGCAGTGCGTGGTCAACGTAATATTGCCACCAGCCTCCCCGGTGGGCCCGTGCCCCTGGGCTGCAAGCATGGTGTCGGCTGCACCACCCAGCGGGCCGCCTTCCTCCAGCGCGGACTCCCGAGAGCCTCAAGGAGGCTGACAACGTCGAAGGGATCGACTGCAGTAACACGGAGCATTTCTTGGACGAAACAACCCAGGCTGTTTCGCGACAAACCCGTCTTCTTCGAAACCCGAGAAACTTCGAATGTCTTGATCAAATATGCGTTCGGTGGATATTCGAGCTCCAAGTGCGTACACCTACGGGTGTGTCACCGTCGAACTGGCATGTAGTTTTGACAACTGGAAGCGACACCGTATGTTTCATCGGTGGTACACCGACCCGACACCATCATTGCGACTGTCACTGCCACCAGGCCAACACCATTACAAGTTCTTTCTGAACACTGACGACTCAATCCCTCCGTGCATCGATTGTGTGTCGTTGTCCCCCCGTATAGAAGCCACAAATACTGCTTCTCCATTTGGAGTAAGCAGCTTTTCAACTAACAATACAATCACAAACCAACTTTTGGTGAGTATCATCATACTCAGCAAATTGGTGACAGCT
>JAHLWZ010000934.1:0-42116 GCA_020536535.1 Pelomyxa schiedti | reverse complement strand
CCCCCCACACCTCTCCGCTGCTCCCGCCCTCGCCGCTCTCCCCCACCCCCTCCCCCACGCAGTTCAACCTCCGCACCGCCTCCATGTCCTTCCCCTTCGTCCAGGGGCAGCCCCCCGGCTACCCCTCGCCGTCGCCCTCGCCCTCGCCCTCGCACCCTCACCACCCCCCCGCGTCCCCGTCGCTCGGCTCGGGGCTGTCGACGTCCACGCTGGCCCTCGCGGTTCCCTCGAGCGCGTCGCCGCCGCTCCTGCCCGAGGCGACCGAGGCAAACTCCCTGAACCTCAGCTATCTCGACGACGCAAGGGACGGCGCCCGCTGGCCCATAATCTCCTCTGGCAGGTCGGCGGCTACCACATCCGCGGGGCCTCTCATCACATTGCGGCAGCTTCCGCCCACCCCGCCTCCAATTCCTCACGCAACGTCGCCGTCGCCCTCGCCCACGTCCTTCTCGTCGCCAGTCCCGCTCCCATCATCGCAATCGGGCTCCGCGACAGTGCCACCATCCGGTCTGCCATTCACTACACACAGCACCAAGAAAATGACATCGCCATCAGGACTTGCGCAACAACTGGCAACAAACAACAGGCTCAGTCACAGTGCCATGTGACTCGCGTACACAATCCCCACCCACATCAAACCTCATTATGTTGTATTGTGAATAAAAATACCAAACGACGATTTTCCAAAGAAAAAGATTGCGTTCAAATAGCTCTGGCACTGGCAGCACATCCTTAGAACTGCTGAATCTGCAAACTAGTGATTAATAAAAATTGTACGATGAGGCTTCGGCGCCGCGAGTCGTCGAGGTTCGAATACCTCAGGTCGTTGGTCACTGAATTCCAAGACACCAACAAAATCGGTTTGCATTTCCCCAGTGTGCAGTGCACCCAACAAAGAATGAAATACTCCTCCCTATGTAAACACTGAAAACCACACTTGGCAGATTGTAAACTACAAATAGTGGCCAACTTGGCTAATTTTGCTTTCGACCCACAAAACTACCACTGGGTATGCGTGAGGGAGGAGCTTTTATCATTCTAATTCGGCTGTATCCTTCTATCCTCATTTTCTACTGCTGCAATATATGTGTTTTGTCAAGTGCATTACCAAAACGAACAGTTTCGTGAACTGCACATAATCGACCTTTTCCTGGACATGCTGACTGAGCCTGAAGAGCAGCTGATAGAATTCGGTGCTGGTGGCCTGTGCAACCTTTGTTGCGGTAAGTTCTGGATTCGGCTCACTATATCTCACGGGTTCACTATCTAGACAATGCAAATTTGGCTGTCATCGAGGAGTCTGAGGGGATTCCTCTCATCACAGGTCTGTTGGAGAGTTCCAATGAAACTATCTTGATGTACGCATTGACCATATTGTACTACATTACAAACCGCAGTCCAGCAACAAGTACTCTTCCCCAATCACACCTCGAACCTAATGCACTGAAGAGATATCCAAGCTTTGCACACCCACTCTGATTGAAAAGGTTACTCAGTGTTTGCACAGTCAAAATCCTCTCCTCCACAATGTGGCCCAGGTCTATTCCAGTGAATACTTGCCACTCCCTTTACCTACCCAACCATGCCAAGTCCCAGTCCCACCAGTTCCCCCTTCTCAGTTAACAACCACACAACAGACACCAACTCAAAGTCCTCAAGAGAAAAGCGTCAAAAGTACTGAATAAGCAAAAAAAAAGTGTATTCATATATCCTGTGCAAAAAAAATGTACACCTAAATACAAAAATCGAACTGCCGTCAGGTTCCTGGCTGGGTAGTGAGAACATGAAGTATGTGAAAGAGTATATGACGGACCTCAACAGTGACCAGGGCACACCAATTCCTTACTATCATCAAGGCATACTTTATGACAAACAAACCGACATTCTGAATTAAGATTAGTGAAAGTCTGAGTGTAGTGGTTTCTCGTACTTTTACAACTGTAACCTTGCTGGGCTGTCATTGCATAAGTTAGTCATGGAAGAGGAAGACAGATACTCACCCCATATGGTTCCAGTGCAGAATGTACAAGCTGTTAATTGTGATAGGCGTTTAGCCTTAAATTTATGCTGTTGGGCTTTTGGGGGTGGGGTTTCAGTGCGCATAACCAAATCTGGTGTTGGAGCTTTACGGATGGTAACAGGAGATGGCAGAGGGGGTGTCTTTTTACGGAGGGTAGCCGGAGACGGCATGGGAGATGACAGAGATGTGAATGATGTTGGTAATGTAGTTGGAGTTGTTGTCCTCATTAACAAATGGCTGGAAGATTTTCGGACTTCACTAAGAGGTATGGGAGCTGAACTTGAAGGAATCGTGGGACTTTCGGTTCTCAGAAACGATAGCTTCCTTGCAAGACTTTTAGGCGAGTATCGCTGAAATCTGGATGCTTCAGTGTCAACAGAGGAGGTGGCTGCTGAATGGGGAAGAACAGGAGATTTAGCTCCTACTGTGGGACTCGCGTCAGGTGATGTCACTTGTATTGCATCAAGACTGCCCTGGGATGCAGGTTCGGGGGTGGTGATGGTGATGGTGATAGAGGGTACTGCTGAATTTTCACTGGGATTTATCCATGATTCCAGTATAGCCATCATTTCAGGAAGGCCATCATTTCGTTCAGGTTGTTTTGTGATCACAGATGGTTCCGGTTTGACGACAAGAAGTTCGTCATTGCCCTTCAGTACAGGAGAGGTTTCAGCCAAATTTTGTGATGGGGTTACGTCAGTGGGAGTGATGGAAACTGAATGATCATTGGCTGCCCCAGATAAGGTTTTTTTAGCATTTTCATCTAATCCACGGATTCGTTCTGCTGAACTCTGAATAGGAACGCTACAAGCCAGAGCCCTGGATTTTCTTGATGGCTTGACCCAGGTTTTGGGAGACCCACTTCGGTCCGTATCTGTATCTGAAGACCTTGGTGACAATGAAGGAGAAGAAAGAGGGGACTTTGGGCTTGGAGACGGCGATAAACTTGAAGGGGACAAAATTGGAGGGTGCAAGAACTGGCGTGACTGACCTGGTGGGTCTTGTAGTTTGGATAATGTCGATTGTAGTTGAAGTATTTGGAGTTGGGTGGATTCCGGCTGTGCTGGAGGCGCTGGGTCTGGAGGGCTTTCAGCCGGAGAAACAGGATTGAGACCAATTCCAAGGGCATCTTTTGAAGGGGTCTGGATATTAACTTCCGCTTCTGTGTCCTCAACGGTCTTCTTTTCAAAATTGAAGCATCCCAAGCCAACTGCTGGGTGCACAAACGAGTACCAAAGGCATCTATGAAAAAAGGAACTTAGTGATACTGAGAGTACGGACTTGAGTACCCAACAACAGGCCCCATTGTGCATAGCATGTAGTCAGGTAGGGTAAGTCGATGACAGAGTTCAAATGATTGTGGGCTCCAGCCAAAAATTGAACCTTTACAATCTGCAGACCAAATGAATCTATTTCAGGGTTGATTCATATTATTTTGCTGAGTTTTGATACTCGTTGCATTGGCAGATACAAGAAATGTCATCAGTGTGATCAAGCAGAGTAGCACAGCATACCTGGTGTCATTAGGATGGTCTCTTGGAACAAAGGGGGATAGGAAACCATGTTTTCAGAATTATAAACAAAGAGGGATGCTTTGACAGAAAACCAAACAGAGTCTCCTACGGCAGTTATACAAGAGACTTTTCCCGGAGTCTCTGTGAAAAGTAATCTGAGTAATAACAACCACAAAGAAAAACTTACTTAATGTGGAGCAAATTAGCATTGAAGAACAATCCATTATTATAACTCGGTTTAGGCAGCCAAGCCACACATATTCATTGCATTGAGCCATTGAGCCTATTTTCAAGCTGGGCTCAAAACTGCTGCGATTAACAACTTCTTTTGTCTATTTTTTTACATGTCAATCATCAGTGGCATAGCTGAGTGGTATTTATAACCTTTGAGTCGACAACAACGATACAAGATTCGCTCTGAGAGGCACTCCAAATATAAGAACTATTGACTTCGGAATTCTTTCTGGGGTCTCTCACACAAATTAAGCAAGTAATAATGTGTTTGCTTCCGTGAGCAGATATCTCTGTTGTTTGACACATTGCCTACCAACAATTCAGTCTCCAAAAAAAGTTAGCTGTGCTCACATTTGGGTCAAGTACAAAAATCTTGCCGAACTCTGTGCTTGCCCATAATTCGTCATTTAGTGCAAGTAAGCTATATATTCGTGCACTCTGGAGGAGAGGAATAGACACTCCTATGAACATTCCTGTCTTCCTGGATACGCGCCGGACTGATCCATCAGCACATCCAACCTTCAGCATAACATTAAAAATGTAGGTATTTGAGGAGATGATACCCAAACTAAATTGTTGTATTCCAGAAGGCTCCAAATGGGGTACTTGTCTTCAATTAATACCTCCCACAGACTTGTTGGTGGTGGTACATCAGGCGTCTCTATTAGGGCATAGATAAGAAATTATTCCAATGCAGGTGTTTAACTCACTGGGATTTTGTGTCTCAGGAACCCTGGAATCCAAGATGTCATTAATTTCTGTCATTATGACTTGTGCTGAAGGTCTTTGTTGTGGGTGGCCTTTCCAGCATTGTTGAATCAATTCACCAAATGGTCTATAACAGCCTTTCAATGGCACAAAACTTGTGGACCAAAGTACCGCAAAATCCATGGCGGGAGTGTAGGCCTTATGCCTTCCCGTGCAATAGCAGATTTGATATTCTGTTCTCTCCACTCATAGTCACTGCCCCGTTTTAGGGAATACTGCGGAAGTGTTGCATATTCTTTTTGTTTAGCGTGAATTTAAGAAGTTTAATTTGCCATTGTACCATCATAGGGATATTGCCGAGTGGCAATCTCATAGAAGATTACCTGTCACATTCAAATAAATAAAATATTTTTAATATGGGGCGTACCCCAGCACTGAAGAGGTCAGAAGATTCATCATACTCTTCTCTTGCTTCAAGAACTTCAGGAGCAAGCCACTTTCACATAGAAAAAATGGGTGAGGAAGGAAAGAGAGTGTACGTCAGGGGGGAAAAAAAGATATCCAATGGGATACCTGCCAAGTTGCCAGATTGCCAGTAACCTTCCCTGCAACTTGCAAACTTAACCCAACTAAAAAAAAAAATTAGTTAGAAGAGAAAATGTTTGTGTCAGTACAATCAGCAATTTTGACTCTACAATCAGCAGTTGAATCAAGTGACTGAATCTTTAGATAATAAGGAAATGTTTTTGAAGGTTACTTTGATGCACACAAATATATTTGGACTTCTCAAATCCCGATGAACAATTGGTGGGTGCAGGGAGTGAAGGTAGGCCAAACCCTTAGCGATATCAAGAGCTATCTGCATCCGGAATCGCCACCTGGTGAGAGGTTATGCAAATATCGAAGAATGGTTTTTCCACACTTCATTGGAAAATCGTATTGTTCCTCATTTGGAGGGAATGAATCAAGAATGGAGTCAGAATCTAACGATGAGTTTTCTGGGTGAAGAAAAATAAATAGAAGACTAGGGGTGCATAATTCAACACACGAGGCGAAGGGGAGCCAGGTGTTCGTTGGAGATGTAATAGATCAAAGAGTGTACCATGTGGTACATACTCCATTACCATCATCGGTGGTGAAACGCACACTCCTAGAAGCTTAACAACGAAGGGATTATCTAGCATACTATGGAAGTTAGAGTACAAAAGGCACCAAGAATGGTACCTCATAATTTGCACTTCTGCCTTAAATGAAGTGAAGGTAGATAAATCTCCATGCAGAGAAAGCTCTTTAACAGCAACAATCTCTCCCTTGAGTTTTGCTGTATGATAGTTGGGGAGGTGAGAAAAAAGGTGCAGTTAAAATTATTTTACCTTTGTACACAACACCGAATCCACCTAAAAAGGAATGAGTATTGAAGAATATTATTTTTTCTACCTGCAGCTATTTTTGATAAATCTTCGAGATCTTCTCGATTTACAATGACTTGTTTGGAGAGTAAGATATCAGGAGCAAGTACGTCTAAACGGACAGGAACATTTCCAACCTAAACCAAGTTAAATTTACATTAGAATGAGGAAATAAAACCTTGCAGATTAAAGTTGTGCGTGCTGTGACTGCAGAAATGATTTCGTTACGGAGGAACCTATGTCGAGCAATGGGTTGTTTTCCAGGGGGAATATTTGCAGAGACTTGAATGCAGTGACTACATGTAATAAACCACTGAAGGTCAAGCTCAAAGGACCTTTATTTTTTTGGAAATGATTTCTTGTGTGGGGCACTTACTTGTAAAAGCAGTCAATTGTTGTTTCGACACATTCTATGACATCACACAATAGGTCAGGTTTCTGAGATCATCAGTCAAAGTAAAGGCAAATAGTAGAGAATACCGAATCCTGTGGTGCCCTGACCCTGAGGAATAAAATTGTGCTGTTCCCTGAAGAGCAATCAAACTCGATATAAGCGCTTTGAATTCGAGGATCTAACGAGTGCATGAATGTGATGAAATGAGGACTTACAGATCATTTAAATGATACCTTTCTGTGGGGTTATTGAGAGCCGGATGTTGTTATTCCAAAAAGCTTTTCGTTGAATTGTATCCCAATGCAGTATTCGAACTAGAATCCTGCCAAAAAGTCCAATAGGAAGACACGGGAATTGTAGTTGCCTCTCTTGTTGACATTAAATTAGACGGGTTCAAGTTCTTTTTTTTGCCCTCAGTTCAGGCAGTACCTTGTTCTTGGTAACCAGGAGGAATAATTTGTGGCCAAATTGACTCTGCGTCATCCGGAACTGTATCAGGCAGAGTACTAGAGAGCATTACCAAATAAATGTGATGTGGCAAAGTGTACCAAGGGATAAGGTAACCTTCTCCAGTTGGTGTCACTACGGGATGCATTATCAGATACAAGCACATCAGATTAATTAACGCAGGGTAGTCAATAGGATCATATGAACTCCAAATGAGGGGCAATATAGACGAGCTAATATAGCCATTAATGATCATTGTGGTTTTGAAGGTTATCAGTGTGGCCATTAGACCTATGAAAAGCTTAGTCAATTTTATTGTCACTGCAGATGAGCATTAAAAAAAGAAAAAAGCTCAAATGTACTAGAGAGATATTCTGGATCTAAAATTACTAAGTCCCCAATGTTGGAGTATTTGCTGTCATAATAGATGAGAGACCCTACACCATGCAGGAAATGGGCAGCCTAAGCTGGAGAGTTAAAAAAAAAAAAAAAAAAAAAAAAAAAAAAAAAAAAAAAAAAAAAAAAAAAAAAAAAAAAACCAGAACCTGCTTGATTTTCGCTGGCTCAAAAATTTGGACTTGGGTGGCCCACTTCACAAATTTAGTCCATCTCACAGTTGGTTTTTTCTTTTTTTTCTCACATATGAGTCGTTCAAGTTTTACCCAACTGCCAGGAATCTGTGGGAATGAGTCTATTTTCTTATAACAGACACAACTGAACCTTCTCTCGTAGTGTCATTTGCTTAGCTACAGCAGTTTTGATAATGCAATTTTCGAGATCAAAAAGGTCTCCCTGAGTGGTGCACAGTGGTATGCAGTCCACAACACCTCCGAAGCACTTGAACTGTCCATACAACTCCTTACATAGCAGTGGCACATAAGACTTAGGAGTGATCCTGTCTGCATGCGTTCCAATCAGGATAACAGGAGGGTTGGGGGGTTGTTTGACAGTTTTCATAATTTGTCTTGAGGTAAGTAACTTAGGGCTAACATTTGGAGTCACAAGGGCACTACCTCAACCAATATTCAATTCTGTGGGTGTGGGGATGTTGCAAGTCGAACATTACAAGGTACATTGCACGCCCAGTCATGAAAAACTATGAGCAGTGAGGGAAGATGATTATATTCTGTGAGACAGACCTGATGTGTGGGCAAGAAAACTGCCTGGCCTGTGATAAAGATTAATATGGAAATGGTACCAGATAGTCGAACCTCCCAAATCTTCTTTCGCATTAGGATTGGTAAAAGTGTTTAATTAATTGGAGAATTACCCCATAGCACAAAATTGATGCCCTGAATTTGAAGTTCTTGTACAGCAATTCCATCTCGTTCAAAAGTATTGGAAAAAAAAGAAATCAACAAACAGACATACCTGTAGAAATTCCGTCATGTGTCTTCCCTTGGAACCGGTGGGCAAGTGTTGTTTTTCCAACATTTTCCTATAAGGAGAAGTACTTGAGTAAGCACCCATAGAATGTGACACTACTGGTCCAACAAGCATGAGTCTAATTTTATTCCATCGTGTGGTTCCTGCAAGTGCCAATTCATCCAAGTATTCACAAAGTTCTGCTTGGGTATTATATTTGCGGAGGTTTTCAAGCGGATTTGGGAGATAGTTGAGTTTGTTTGCACTCAAATGGTGCCGTAGGCTATGTGGCAAAGTGTTGAGCTGAGATTTTATTTTAAGGGAAATTGGTGAGAAATGAATGCACTTGAGTTAATAAATCTCACTTGATTGTAGCCACAGAGAAGTCTCATTTTCATGCAATCACCAATACTATCAGGTAGGGAGACAATTGCATTATGTTCTAACTGTGAGAAATATAGTATTAAGTACTTCGAAAAAAAAGAGAACAAGGGTGCACGTTAAATTCCATGAGAGTGGTCAAATGGTTAATATTTTCTGGTATACTTGTTAGCTTGTTCCCTATGGTATAGGAATTAAGACGGAAGTTAATAATAGCCTCCTGCCACACATGAAAGGTCAACATTCGTCAGTGATGTCAATTTAGTGAAAAGGCTACTTGGAATCTCCGTCAGATAGTTATGGGACAGGTTCAGACATGTAAGTTTAGACAGTGATAAAAGAGAGTCTGATTGGGTTTATTGAATGTATATTTAATATAGAATTCACCTGGTATGGTTTCGAGGCTCACGTATGAGGAAATCAGTGACGTTGCTAATGGTGCAGTTCCATCAATTGAAGATATTTGTTCTATTTACACTCAATTGAGGGTAGGGAGGGAATGGAAACTTTAAAAATTATTTACCATTTGCCCAATCAGCAGCAGAATCGAAAATTGCTGAGCCATAGAAATATATATGTGTGGGATGCAATTGCGTGTTCCAGTTCAAGTTTTGTTGCCAGTGTGACATCAGGATACAAAATGATTTTGGGTCAAGCCGCTCCTCTAAAGCCAATTCACTACCAAGATAATCTCTGGAAGCAACAAACCTGTCCATAACAGGCACAGTTCGGCTGGCTTTGCCCACTCATGCACAATAACATCATGAATGAAAAGATCTAGTTCTTCATAAAACTGGGGACTCCCTCGATGCTTTGAAATAGTAGTGAACCTCTCTGCTAGTTTTTCATTGTCTTTGAGGGCATGTGGCATCTCGTGCTTCCAATACCGTCTGTGTTGAGGGTTGATGGGGAAAGGAGAATACAAAAAGCAAACACTTTTGGGATTCAGTGAGATAGATAATGTCCTTCAGTAAGAGTGATCCTGTTTGCCTGTTTTTTGTTGATACACATCTGAACATGCTCACATTCTTGTGTTCCTTTAGCACGGGAAGCAGTTCTTCCCACAGAATTGGCCCAACATTACATAAGTCAGGGTGGGCCACAATTCCCAAAGATGTTGCAGTCTTTGTCATAGCCTGCTTGTCTAATCTTCGCCATGCAATTACAGACTCCAGTTCAGTCATACACAATAAAAGCTGGAACAAATTCCATTGAATAAACATACATGGAGAGAACGTAACAAAACCTTACACTTGGAGCCATGTTTCGCAAAGAATTTAAGCCTCTTGGATAATGTGGCAAAAGTCAACCTGTCCAGTGCACTCAAGTTGTACACAATCACAGCTGGGTTGCACTTAAAGACAGTGGCTAGCTCAGCACTTGTGTGGAATACAACAGAAACATGGTGCACTTTTCCACCAAGACGCACAACTTTGCTGGTCCACACAAATCCTGTCCACAAAATGCTAAACAAAAAAAAAAGGCACAGGGGAAAAAAAAAATAAAAAAAAAAGAAAAAACTGACTGTTGGCAGTGCCAGAGGAAAGACATTGGGCAAGGCATTTTGCAGGGCCATCGATGTCACCAACAACCGCCACCACCAGATCTTGATCAGAAGTGGGCACAAATTCCGGTGCTTCCTCCTCTAGATCCTCACTGTTCATTTTAGCTTATTCTGCAAGCGAACTTAATCTCCAACTAGCTGGTTAGCCTTTGTTCTAGTTGGTCTGTTTATTGTTTGGAATTTTGAAGTTTTAAACAACGCAGCACAGCAGGCGAATTACTTTTTTTTGATGGCAGGACGCCGGAACAAACCGGTTCTTCTTGAATCTTGGCCCGACAAGCCTTGTCGTTCTTCAACGTTTCCATTTTTAGCATAAATCTTTTTGGCGCAATGTCCAACTTCGGGTCATCGCCGACGTCGTCGACGTCGTCGGCGTCTCCGAGTGGTCTGGATCCTCGTGCTTTGTATCTGCAGCAGACTTTCACGAATTTTCTCGACTGGAAACCGGACGGCGGCGTAAATTACCAGGACAAGGTCGTTCGTTCGCCTTTTTTTTGCGAGTTGTCAAATGGGCAGGGGAATTAATTATTACTCTCGTCGTGCACATTTCGTTTGGCATGCGTTGGGTGTCAAAACACGAGACCAAACAAACAAAAAAAAAAAATAATCCAGGTGCAGCACATGTTGTTGGCCAAAGAGAAAAGACTGTTGGTGGATCTGAGGGATCTTAAGGTGTTTGATCCTGTGTTGGCTGAAGGTGTTGCGTCGACACCATACGAGCACATACCACATTTGCAGACTGCCTTGACCAAATTTGTGGCTAGGATTCGGTCTTCCGACGACGACTCCTTGCTTGGGGGAGTTTCTTCAACTGGGGATGATGGCTCTAATGCCAAGGCCACTGCGCATCTGCCAGCTAGCGTAAGAAAGCAGGATGAGTATTTCCTTGGATTCACTGGCTCCTCAATCATAGAGTCACAGGTCTTTTTCCCCCCCCTCTTTACAGTTCCATAGTTTACACAGGAGGTACTCAAAGGGACGTAGATTGACCCCTCGAGATTTGTCATCACATCTATTGCGAAGATTAATATGTGTAGAAGGGATTCTGACCAAGTGTTCTGTATGTGTTGAGTTACCAATACGTTATTAACAGGCTCCCCCTTAAGTTCGTAAGGCCCAAACTTGTAAGGAGCGTGCATTATGTAGAAAATACTCACCGGCCACTTGTCCGTAACTACATGGACGAAACGTCTGTTACTGGTGAAATGTCTTTGATGGTTTTGCCATCCAAGGACACGAAAGGAAACCCTGCAGTCATTGAATATGGGCTCTGCACCTTCAAAGTAAGGCAATGTGGTTGGAAAAAGAGTTGTAAGGAATGGAATAGGATGTTCAAACAGCGGTTTTACAAGAGACTCCCGAGTCTGCACCTCCTGGCCAATTACCACGGAGTGTGGCTGTCATTTTTAATGGGGATCTGGTTGACAGAGTAAAACCTGGAGACCGGGTCCAGGTACCTTCTTTCCTTGCTATGCTGTTCCTCTAAATTGACTGCTTTTAGATTGTAGGTGTATACCGGGCCCTTGTAGCTGAGAGAATGACATTTAGAACAGTGTTGATTGCCCACAGTATAGAAAAAGCACATGAAGGCCAGACCCCTGAGATGTCCGAAGAAGATATCCTCAACATCAAGGCGGTTTCAAAGCAATCAAATATCCTGGAACAACTTGGAGCTTCCCTTGCCCCTTCAATATGGTATGCCCTTATAATCTTACTCATATCTTTAATATGCCACAGGGGACACGATACAATAAAAAAAGCAATGATACTCCAGTTAATGGGGGGCCAAGAGAAGACTTTGAAAGACAATATGCATTTGCGAGGAGATATCCGTACTCAATACCATCGTTTCTCCTTTTTTGTTTTCTCAAAATAAAAAAGATGTGCTTCTTGTTGGAGACCCTTCAACTGCTAAATCGCAGATGCTTCGCATAATGCTCTCTGTTGCGCCCCTTGCTATTTCCACAAATGGAAGGGGGGCAACAGGGGTTGGTCTGACAGCAGCTGTTATGTCTGATCCTGATACCGGGGAGAGGATCCTTGAAGCAGGCGCCATGGTACTGGCAGACAGAGGCGTTGTTTGCATTGACGAGTATTCTAGGACTACCTGCTTTTTGTTTCTTAACCTGCCTCCCAGGTTTGATAAAATGTCCATTGATGACAGAGCAGCCATGCACGAAGTAATGGAGCAACAGACAGTTACTATACAAAAAGCAGGCATCCATACCTCACTGAATGCACACTGCAGTGTATTTGCTGCTGCAAATCCTGTCTATGGCACATACAACAGGGACAAGTCTGTGGTGCAAAACATCTGTTTTCCGGACAGCTTGCTCTCTCGTTTCGACCTGTTGTTTATTGTTTTGGATTCAACCACCGATGAGCAAGACAGAAATATCGCAAAACACGTGCTTGGTGTACACCAGTATAGAAGAGGAGAAGAATTCGATGATGATGCCTCGTATGTGTTTCTCCCATGTTCCCAGTACAGTGGTGGTTTCTTGTAACATTTGTTACATTCCTCCCCGCACTTACATTGATGTAGAGCAGATTCGTTTTCTGACAATACTGGCTTCAGTGGAGCTCACTCAGGATGCAACTACCGGACAACCACTGGACTTTTGACGCTGGACTTTGTGAGGAAATATATTTTATACGCAAAACATTGTGTGAGACCGAATTTGTCCCCTGATGTGTGCAGTACATTGACCAATGCATATGCCGAACTTCGCAGCCCAGACACTCAAGGAAACTCTCCCACAACACTCCCGATCACTGCCCGCACTTTGGACTCTTTAATCAGATTGTCTGAAGCTCATGCCAGGTGCAGATTGTCAAAAATCGTTGAGGAGGCAGATGTACAAGCTGCACTTACTTTGATGCACCAATCTCTGCACAATGAACAGCAAAACAATGCTTACAGTACCCTCCAGCCCCAATCCACCACGCTTCAAGAGCAACAACAAATCGACACCCGGGCACTCATATCTGAGGTGGAAAAGACGATCCTACAATCCCTGAGAATAAGTGATCAAATATCCGCCCAAGAAGTAGTCGAGTTGGTTGCACAAGCCAGATCAACACACAAATCTTCCACCACCACCCCACCATTGGATGTTGCCTTTGTAGTCAAAGTTATGCAACAAATGGAGAAAGCCAACAAGGTGGACTATGAGGATGAAGTCGCTTTCAGGAAGTGTGGGTAGTAACAAGAATAACTGTAAAAATACCCTCCTTGTACAAAATCCCACATCAACACACAAACAATTTTCAAAGTTTAGATGACTGTAATGTAGAATGTGGTACCGGGTGGGGACTCATTTTTGAAGATTCCGAGTGTGATCAAGACAAGGACCTCAGTCATTTCGCCCGGAAAATGAAGTCAGTGGCTAAAGGCTGACAGGCTGACATTTGGCTTAGTCTTGTTGGCTTCTTATGAAGCACCTCAGTGTGTGGCATTTGCCAAGACTTCATGCTCGTGCTGTGGCTTTTGCTGAGTTGTGTACTTCAAATACAACAGACTAGAGACCAACTGCTGTGGTTGCTCTTCATAGAACATTTTGGAACAAAGGAAATACAATTTGTTTTTCAAAGGTGTACAGGATTCTTTTATTCTGTGTATGAAAAAAGATCAGAGAGAGCGGAAATGGCAGGCGTTGCGGGTTTGTCTGCCACAGGAGCCTTCTTTACAGGGACAGCTTTTACAGGTACAACTTTAAGTGTTGATGCCAGCTTGGGAGTTTGTGGTTGTGGAGTGTTGGTGGATTTCCGGCCAACAGAGAACATCCCCACCAATTCCGCCACCGCAGCGGAACTGCTGACTTGAGGCTGAAGAACCTTTGCAGCAGGTGCGGATGGTACTGGCGCTGGTGTAGCGGCTGGAGTTGTTGTTGTAGTAGTTGTGGATGAACTTGTTGTGGTTGAGGGGTCTACGGCTTTCACGGGCTTGCTGAACTTTGGTCGGGACTCCCCATCTACTGGAGTGGTTGCTTTCCCTGTATGATCCTCAGATGTATCTGGAGGGTTTTGTGGGGCGCTGGGCTTCTCGCTTCCAATTTTCACGGGCTTCTCTTCAACATCGTCGCCGTCCTCATCAGCAACGTCCTCCTGTAGAGTTTTCACCTGTGCCTCGAAGACAACATCAGCCAACTCTCGTTCATCCTCCTCCCTCAGTCTTTCGAGTTCGGCTCTGTCCCTCTCGTTTCGTATAGCAAAGACATCGTCAGATGTTATCTTGGCATTTCTTGCGTTAAGGGCTCTCATTTCGTCCAACGCCTCCAGTATATCAATCTCTTCCTTAGAGTCCATTGTCCTGTTCTCCAACGCCTTCATTACATCACCTTTTTCTTCCTCCTGGCGTTTTTGCTTTGCTTCTTCCTCAGCCTTCTCAGTAGCACGCCAAGGCTCAAAATTTCTGCTCACACCAACCTCACACGCATAGTCGCTATTCTTAGGGTCGGTTTTGATTGTAAATTCCGCATTGCACCTGGTGCACTTCATGTAGAACCTGTAATTGGTTAATGGATACAAAAGTAAAGGTACATTCAAAAAAAAAAAAAAAAAAAAAAAAAAACCTTCCAACGCTTCTATAAGCAAAAGCAACCAATAACGACAGTAAACAGTACCAACAAAAAAGCGACAGGGACTTATGTAAAACGAATAAAATACCTGAAAATCCTTATTCCCAGGTAGTCCTCGCCATAGATGGTCTCCTTTCTCGAGTTGAATTTCTTCCCCTTGTACAGATACTCGCCGCACACGTTGCACCTCACGCTCATCGGCAGCATCATACGCACGTTGACCTGTCCATTCTTGGGTCGTTTTGCTCGTGGAATCAACTCGGGGTCAAAGTCGGGCGGGTAGTACTTGTTGAGGACCTTACGCTCTCCCATCTTGCTTGTTGTTTATTTTATTTATGGTTTTTTGCTTGGCAAGATCGTTGGCAGAATTGATTTCCCGGACGCGGGGAATATTCCTCGGTTACTGAGGACTGACCAACAGCTTTGTTTCATTTCGTTGGAGAGTGAGAGTGTCTACGCACAAAAGGGAGAAAATTTGTAGAAATTAGCTTATTGTTATCATTTTCATTTGGAAACAGGTGTATGTTTAGGACTTGTGGAGTTGGGTGGAAATATCTCTGGAAAGATTCCGGCGATTATTGAGCTCAGTGGTGCTGATCATTGTTCGAAGGGTGCTGGGAGTTGAATGTTAGTGCTTGGTCAGTTTGTTTTACTATTAATTAAAACTTCCCCAAACCCCGTGGAATAGGCTTTGTTTGTACCTGACAACTTCCTTGGTCTTGCCAAAGTAGATCAAGTCAATGGTTGTCCTGAGCTTGAGTTCCATGTCCTCAACCATCCTGCCTATGTTGGTGATGTGGGGGTTTTGCTCGCTGACAGCGGCGTCCTTCTCTTCCTGGCGGGTGAGGCTGCCAGCAAGGCGGACCATTCCGGTGGCTTCGGTCTCGGTCTCGATGGTGAGCATGACGGTGGAGGTAAGTTTGTAGTGAGCATTTCGGCGGTTGTCGGTGACTTCTACAACGTGAATTGAATCCCATGTGCCCTTCATTGGTTGTCCTTTCTTTGACTGGTCTTGGCCTGCAGATTGGCATTTCAGCAAAGGTTGGAGAAGTTATGGGAGGGGGGAGATGATAAATATTGTTTAGTTTGAAAGTGGCACGTACTCTTTTTAATAAGAATACAAGAAGCAAATCCTCCGTCAACATCCCAGCAGTACACAGATGAAACACCACCCTCATAATACCTTACAAAAATGTTACAGATGGACCCTACAGTTGGGAGGAAAACTCACAAATCGCGATAAATGTCGAACACTTCGTTGGCTTGGACTTCGATGGCGCGAATTGGAGCGGAAGGTGTGCTCCCTCCGTCCATTGGAGGGTCGTACTTGTTCGACCAGGGTGACCTAAAAAGCAAGTTACAACGAGCTGGCTTCAGAACCATAAAGGCAGTAAAAACGAAATCATGTTTTGTTGTGTGTCAGTCGAAAAAAGAAAACAGTTACCTGTAAGAATCACCGTCTCTGTTGTAATCACAAAGAAGGTAGTCGCGCTTGGAGGCAGCGTCGTGAGAGATCTTCAGAGGCTGGTCCACAGCAGACAAAAGGTCCTCCATGAGGGCCGGAACCATGTCCAACAAACCGGCGAGGTTGTCCTCAACTTGTGAGGGTGGGAGCCGTCGCATGAGGTCGAGTGCGCAATCAAATTGCTCAGTCATTTGATTGTTGATTGTTGATTGTTTGTTGGTTCAACTGTACTACACTGTGAGTGGTTTTTGTTTGAAGACAAACAAACACAAGCATATATACCCCAACATCACTAGTAGTGTTGGGGAAAAAAAAAAGCCGGAGAAGCGACACCAAGGACGCGCAACTCACCGAGTGTTGCTCTTGATGGATCTTTTTTTTTTTTTCCTTTCTCTTTTTTTCTTTCTCTTTTTTTGTTATTCGTTCCTCCAAAGGACAAACGGGGAATAAATAGAAACGGCGAAGCAAAAACAGTTGCAGATTCTCCTGAGATTCGAGACTATATTTGACCAGGTTTCGAGTTCCGTCTTCGTCCCAACGCCAGCACAAATCGCTACCAAGGTTAGTTTCTTTCATCCCAATTTCCATTTACCCTTGTGTCACTGCCAAACAGGATCGAAGAAGACAACTCAGTGCTGGCCCTTGTCCCAAAGAAGTTTTGTTGGTTGTCGCTGGTGGTGAAGTTGTTCCTTCACAAGCAAGTAAACCAACTCTTGCCACTGTTCTGAAAAAAGAAGTGCTTACGGACTTCTTATCTACCAGCAACGTGATGGAGTGGACGTTTCGAGTGCAAAAAAAAGTTGTTTTCTTTTGTGTGTCCACCTCAGTTTTACAGGGCCTCATAAAGGGCCGCGAATTCTTTGTCAGTGTATGTGAATAGTTGTGTTATGGGACTGTGCTCTGATCCTCTTTCCATTTCTCGCAAGGCAACAGCAATTTTACTAAGTGTGCCGGAGAATTTCTCTATCTGTAATTCAGGTGTTATTAGATCAGTGTGCTTTTCTAAAACAAAAAAAAAAGGAAAATTACATAGTAATACGCTGTGCTATCCCCAGTTTGACAATCATTCATAACTTGCCCAATGCTCTTTTTCCTCATGAAGCATACAGCATAACCACTCAGTTCCGTGGGAGGTAATTCCGTGATTGCAATATCTGGAAAGACAGCTGGGGATATTACTTGGGCTGTAAAAAAGCCCAAGACTCTTCTGTGAACACTGGCCACAAGGGCATTGTACTGTCGAATTGAGTCCATGACGCGTAATGGTAGTGTCTCGACACCAAAGCTGTGGGGTTTTGCCCTCTTCCTTCCCATGATGTAGGATACAATATTCACCAGTGTGCAGCAAGCGCGGTTTTTCGCTTCTAGAACATAAGGTACTGGATTCTGCAGGGAGGCAGCTGGGATTTTGAACTCAGGTGTGAAAGGACCTGCTATCTCATCCAAAGCCCCAGAAAGAATCAAGTGGGCAATAACAAAATTTCCTTTAAAAAAGAGATTTGTAAGCAACGAGTAGTGACATTGAAGGCACAACCTGGGGACCTGTCAAAGAGGTGAGAAACAAGCCCCGCAGGCCCAATTGGAGTCCCACTATTATCAACGAGGTGGAGTTCATATAGCATCTCAACAGAGAACCGGAATACGGCCTGCATATCTCTTGAAAGGGGCGGGGAAGTTGAAGTAGACACAGGATTGGAGCAGGGTGGGCAGTTTGTGGACATTGTGCCCGAGATTGGTTCTGCGAGTAAGGAAGAAAGTAGGCGTTTGGCTTCGGCCTTGTTCTCATGATTGAAGTAATAGATTAAGCACCTAAGAGCAGTATTCACATCCATAGTGGGTTTGCTAGTGATTGCTGGCAGTGGAGATAGAAGAGAATGTCGCAAGTTTCTATATGACCAGTCATAGAAGACAATATCACCAAAGCTGTCATAGCCCCTCCTGCCTGCTCGGCCCATCATCTGAGAAGTCTCTATAGCATTGGGGCTCCCGCCAAGGAAAGCAACAGTCTTGCACGGCACATTTATTCCAATTGCCAAGGCATCAGTTGAGATAATAACCGGAAGAACACCAGCGCGAAACATGCATTCTGTGAGATCACGGTATGGCTTTGGAATATTTCGGCCATAGGCAGCTACACCCCAAAGAAGACCCCAAACAAAGACTTGGCTTGCTTTCAGCATCCCCTTATGAATGACAAGACGCTCCAAGTAGAAGTCAGCCAAGGCTCCCCCTTCACCATCTAGAAGCCACTTTTTGGGTGATAGTCTACAGCATTGGAAATTGTTGTTTCCAACAGTTTCTTCAGCGTATTTCCTGAGTAAAAAAGATCAATGAAGAGATAGGGAAAAACCTGTTACCTCATTTCGTCCTTGGCTTGTTTTAATCTTAATTGATTTATCTCCCTTTGCAAATGCTTCCTACTCGCCCGTGTATCAGCAGTACTTTCCCGGTTTAACGAATTTCGCTCACTCTTGGGAGCTTTACTTACATAGGAATCAGTAGTGGATGATTTTTGTGCTGCCACTTTGTTGGGCATTGGTGAGTGCATCTGTTCCAAATGTTGCACAATTTCTGATAGGAAGAATTTAGAGGCAAAAGTTGGGTTGTGGAGGTGTTACTTGTCACAATATCAATCACTTTTGTTGCACCGCCTCCAAATAAAATAGCAGGCGTTGACTGTCGTTCAGAGAGACATTGAATTAGCTTGACTACTTCAAGGCTTCTATCTGGTTTTGCACTTGCACTCGTTGAAGCAGTTTCAGTGGTTCCACGACATATTGCTCCAAGGGTGGTTGCCACTTGGGGGCGCACTTCATTGCTAAGTGCACAAAATTCTCTGTCAAGTGCTTTCTTATATGCCAGACAAAGGTCGCGAGTCAAAAAGTTATTTCCAAAAAATGTTTCTGGCCGAAGAGGCTGAAGACTGCTCTCATCCAGGTGTTTTTCCATTGCTGTATACAGATCGAAGAGCTGTCTTGGTGTAAGCTCAACTGCTTCCAAACATTCTACTGTGGTATGTTCCGAGGCAACCGAGTAAGGATGAAATATCTCAAGTGAGCTACCATTGAAGGTATAGTAATGAAACGGGGCCCATCTATGCAAAGACATGGTACTGTTGGGAATTGTATTAACAGGTCTATTGGTAACCTTGCTCAACCACCCAGCAACCTCGATAGGATTGGTGATTGCAGCAGAAAGGGCCAAAAATGGGCAGGGGCAAAGAGCGAGAAGTCGAGAATACGCGCCTTGGTCTCCTTCAACATCTCCCCTCTTATCTTAGGAATGTGAATACTTTCTAGTCATAAGTAATAAAGGCCTACCAGACATTATTGTGTGAATCTCATCAAAAACAGCCCAAGTCAACCTTGAGGATACATTTGGGTGTGGAGATAACAAAAGAATCTCCAGTATCGCGGGAGTACAGATGAGAACGTCACAGGTGTTCTCATTGAAGCGGAACGATGAAGTGAATTCACCAATGCTTACTTTACCCCCATAACGCGACACTGCATACGCCCTAGTCTGATTGGCTAAGGCCAGGGTGGGGACAACAAGGGCAACCAGTCCTTTGCCTTTTCCCCATTTCTCCAAAAATCTGGAAATGACAAAAAAAGACACAAAGCTCTTTCCAGATGATGTTGGGGTAGTAACCAAGCAACTTGTATCTGTTACAATATAATCCATCAGTTGTCGTTGCCATTCATCTGGTATAAATTTCTTGAAAGCTGTAAGACGAACTAGAAAAGGCTAAGCTCTTCATACACATACCACATCTTCATTGTTCTTGAAGTTGCCGTATCCTGGATTGCGTTAAACTAAGGAGGAAAAAGAGAAGTGAAACCTGGTTGTGTATCCATCAAAGGTGCAATTTCATGGCTCATTTGCATCTGAAATCGCGCCATACTCAGCCTGGAACTCGGGAGTGGGAGTTTGTTTACAGACTGATGCAGTATACGGGCTGAGTCATCAAGCCTCTTTGGGAGAGGTGTAGAAAGAGACTCAGGATGTTGAAGCCGAAATGAGGGCTCCGGGAATCCCAGTTTCGAAAACAGATTAAGAATGTTGGCAGAATTTACTGGTCCAATCACATCAGAAAAGTTGATCAGAATATCTCTTGCAGTGATAAAGCAGGAACATGGAACTGCAGATTCTCGATACTGATTGACTTGTTGATGCAACTCAGCGATAAGTTCATTTGCAGCGTCCTGGAGGGCTGTGACTGTGTTCTTATTTCGAAGGGCTTTAAGGCATTTCGTTCGGTGGTCATGACTTTGCCCAGAGTTGAATGTAAACGGGCAACCTTGTCTTACTACCCGAACTGCAATGTGAAGGGTTTGTGAAAAGTCGGAAAGAGGATCCCTCTTTGCAAGAGTGTGTGGTGTCAAAGAGTCAGCAGATTTCTGTTAGAAGTCAGAGTAATACTAAATTTATTATTGAGCAACCTGCACCCAACGACCATCACTATTCGACTGTTCATTGCTTATTACATTTGCCTTGGGATCTATGGGTTTTCCACTATGCCAGTGAAACACTTCATCAAAAAGTGCATTAAACGGACTCTCGTGCTGCTCAGCAGCTATTCTGAGAATCATATTGCGGATAGGAACAGCCATTTCATTTGAGAGTTGTTCTGTGGAGCAGGCAAGTATTTCTAAATTCGATGTCAAGGAAGGTTGTATGCAGGATTGACTCCATCCAGAGGGCATCAAATTTGCAATAGGTTCAGGCAATGAAAGTTCGTGAAGGCCCGATCTCTCTGGCGGATTAACAGCTGCTTGGCAGTACTTTGCAATTAAAGGATCCTTCACCAAAGTTTTGAATGCCTTCTCGAAGTTCGTAAAGTCCTGACGATCGAAAGACCCAGCAGAAAGAAGTGCCTCCAATTCTTCCTGGTTTCTCTTCACCTCTGCCTCTCCTTTGAGCGCCTCTGCAATCAACTCTTTCTCCAAGGCCACTATTTTTTCCTCAGCCTATTCACATGTTAGGAACTATTCACCCTCAAACAAGTCAAAAACAAATAAACGAAATCCAAAACGCAACGCAACCTCATCTTCCAGCCATCCCCTGCCTTCCACGCACCTCCTGTCATTATGGGATTTATCGGCCGAGAACTTTGCCTTCAGCTTTCCCAGCATCTGGCACTGGGCGTCGATCGATTTCGCCAACCTGGCGCGCTCGTACGCCAGCAGGGTTTTTCGCTGCAAATCGCCCAGTCCCTTGGCAACCTGGAGCGACCTCTCCCGTCTGCGATTACACATTCCGCATTCCACAAGCCACTCATCGCGGGTACGGAAAGTCAAAGGTCTTGGTGGTTGTGGTTGTGCCGCTGTGTTGCGATTAGGGCTGCAGGATACAGATGCGGTTGATGATGGTGTTGTTGTTGCTGCTGTTGGTGGTGGCGTTGTTGTTGGGTGTGCAGGAGTGCCTGTTATCTGGGGGATATCGTCGTTGACTAGGGATTCCCAGGAGTCACGAATGTCATTGGGATCGTTGGCCATGGCGATTCGAATCGTGGTTTTTCAGGGGCGGTGGGGTATATATATGGGTGTGGTGTTTCTTGCGGTTCACGAAGCTTGGTTTGGGTTCCCTTAGTGGTTCCGACAACCCTGTTGGTTCCAATAAGGAGCGTGGGAAAAGGCACAAAGTTGGTTGGGGAAGTTTCAAAAAGTTTAAGCTGACTTTTGAAGAGTCCAACTTGTGTACTACAAGACTTTTACCCAGCAGTGTTTCTCAGCCTCACAGTGTGTAATACCAGGGTGTTGCTCCTGCACGGGATGACACTAGAAGTGGGAAGAACCTTGTGAGTCGACTAGAATATCTAATCAATGGGGCATGTGGTGTGTCGGTTGCTGAGAGAGGGAAGAGCACCCGAGTTAGATACAGATCCCGAGTGCGTCTTCGCAATGGGGTCATTGTTGTTTCACTCAATAGAGCACGAGGACATCACCTCCCACGTTGTTTTTCGTGACCCCACGAGGTTGGTCTTGGGTTGTTTTTTTTTTCCCTCTCTTGCTTGGGCAAGTTGTCAATGATAGTTACCAGTACAGAATCGCTGATGCAATATTTCGGATTTTGCCAGACCCCGACAGCTGGTGAGGCTATTGTGAATCTCCTATCTGTTGGGCGCGTGTTCTCTGTGTCGAACTATCCACACAAGCCTCTGAAGTTTAACAGAATGTCATCAAAGGTCCTGTTCTCAGTCTTTGACAAGCATCCCTTTTCAGTTGGGAGAAAACCAAAGCCTGCTACTTCAAACCCTACTTGCCAAGTTTGCTCAACTGGCAGCCACTGTGGACACTGCAACCACTGCACGAGCGGCTCTGATCACTCTCCATGCAAGTTAGCAATACTTGAGGATGTTATATTCTCCCACGTTGGCAAGAACTTCGCTGTTGGGATGGAGAATGCATGCGGGCATTTCCGTGGGTCAATGGATATTTCAGGGAAGGATGACACCCTTTCCAAAGAGGGGGCGCACGGCCTTGCTCCGCACTTGCAGCACTTGTCAGCTTTAACGATATCCAATGTACTCCTTTCGACCTCGACGATTGAGGAGCTCGCTCGTCATATTGCTGTCAGCCACACACTGAAAAAATTGGGACTATACAAATGTGACATCGGCTCAAACGGAGCGAAACTTCTGGCTTCGGCTCTATCCATCAACGAGTCTTTAGTGGAATTGATCCTTGACAATAATCCAATCGGCGATGTAGGTATATCACACATTACCCAGGGCATAGACACAAGGGCATCCATCGTACAGACTCCACTTAACACACTATCTGTAAGAAATTGCTCGTTTGGAGAGAGGGGGGGGTTATCCTTGTCCAAAGGTCTATTGAATGGGCGAGGAGCAAAGACTCTGAACATTCTCAACAATACTATTGGAGAGCATGCATTACAGGAATTAGCGAAAACCCTGCATGTGCCACCTCTACAATTAGGAACAGAAGACTCAGTACATATCATCTTTATGGGGGCAGCCGGAATAGGAAAATCTTCTCTTATCATCCGATTTCTTCAAGTAAGGATTATCAGTGTTGAGTGTTGAGTAACCAAACAAACTACTAGAATCACTTTACTGACAATTACGAGCCAAATGGAGAAGATGTGAGTAAATTTATAACTGAAATAGGAAGCTTATTTTCTTTAGACCTGGGTGAAGATACACACAGTCGATTCGATACCTGTGGCACTTGCCATTAGGGATACTGGTAGCTATTTACTTCTTTGTACTTACTAATCTCAAACCTAAGGTGGACAGTCTCCGTAAGCACTGTATTCCCTTAAGTACACAATTTATTTTCCTAGATATTGTGAATTGAGAGATCCGTACGTTTCTCCCCTCCAGCGAAATCCCTCACAAAGGAATACGATCACTTTTATATTGTAGGTACATTCGGGCTGGTGATGTAATGGCAATTTGGTAACAGCGATTTAACTGGAATTCAAATAACTAGATATTAGCTTCTCGATCACTTCTCGTATATCGATTAGCGAGATAGAGAGTTTACATAGGCGTATCCAGAGAGTTAAAGAAGCCGACGATTATCCCAAGCTTCTGATCGGTTGTAAATGCGACCTTGATGCGTTGCGAGAAGTTTCTCGAGAAGAAGGCCTGGCACTCGCCAAATCTATGAAGTGCTCAGTGATTGAGGTCTCCCTGAATGTCAAAACCCCAAAACAAACAATAATGACTCACAAATACAGCTCAGTGCCAAGTCCGGTGCCAATGTCACAGAGGCCTTCGATTCCTTGGCGCGTCTAGGCCTGCAGTTGGCCTACAACAAGTTATGCGGGGCGGTACCAATTAGCACTTACCCCAGCCCACACAAGCCTAGTGTGTTCTCATCGTCAATCACGCAAGCGGTTTCCGCACACAGCACCAAACACAACAGCAAGAAGAAGAAGCCACTGGAGATCAAGCACCTCACACCTCTGAATTTGCCCTGCCGGCACTCTGCCCCTCCCCATCCCACCACAACTGATCTCCAAGTCTGTAATGTTCCATTCAGCTGAGTCTCACCCTGAAGTCAAATGGGGCCCAGGGTGGGGCCCACTCTGTGCACAAAGTGGGCCTCCAAAACGTGGAAAAAACCCCCATTTTGGCCAATTTGGTGCTTTTCCAGAGTAGGCCACATTGGGGTATTCCCCTGTGGTCCCGTTTTGTGTTCTTCCAAAATGTGCTGGCTTTTTTTAATTTTTTGTTCCCTTAGGTGTGGGTGTGAGGTGTGGGTAACGGCAGAGCACTGCAGACAACAAGAGTGCCAGTCAGAGCGAGCATGCTGGGTGTGTGGGTACTGGCACACACACGAGGATGCAGGAGTGAGGAAGCAGTAGGGAGGCCAAGTCCAGCCACAGTATGCCACGCCATCCACACCTGCGAAATGGAGTTAGCAGGGTTGGAAAGAAGAACAACAAGGTACCTTGATATTGCTGTGTTATTGTTCCGCTGTGGCTCCATCATTCCGGTTATCTGTAAGCATGTTAGCAGAGCCAATGATGGTTAAGGACATACCAAATCCCAAGTCCCTGAGGAACAATTCCGGAACGGTTTCAGCTTCAGTCTGTGGAAAACGTTAGAGGAAGAGAATGACAAGACAAGGGGGCCAACCTAACATCTAGTCAGCAAGCAGCGGCGGCGGCCCCAACTGAAGTCTGCTTTGGAATCAATGCAGTGCATCATCGTTCTGGCTGGCCGGCGTGTTAGTGTGACCAAGGAAGCATATGGTGGGGTACAAACCGAATTCCAAGTCAGTGCAGAACAATTTCCAAAGGTGTCGGCTTAAGTCTGAGAAAACGTGAGAGGAAGAAAGAGGAAGACAATGGGACCTACCCAACTTCCCAGTCAGCGTGGAGTGAGCATAAGTTGGGGAACGCGGCAGAGTGGAGTGAATATGACTCTCAGCAGTCGACAAGTTGCAAAACCACCTGGTTAGAAAGTGTGAGAACTCGAAAAAGAAACAAGAGAAGATACCTGTAGCTTTGGTTGTCCGTTGGAGTCTGACGGAGTGCGGCATGGAATCAGACCTATGTATGTGAGGAAATGGAATACAACAGTAAGTTTAAACAAAAAAACAAAAAAACCAAGTTTGATACCATCGGTATCCCTCCTCCCCCACTTCACTTCCATCGCTAAGGTTGTGTTAGAAAAAACAACACAAAACGAAACGAAACGAAGAAGAGTGTTTTTATTGATATACAAAAATAAAAAAATTATTTAAAATAAAACAAAATAAGACGATAACAAACAACCACACAACAATCGCTGTCCATGTGGGTGTCGCTTATGTTGGTCCATGCACCACCGACGCGTTAGGTTTTGTTTTTTTTTTTTTCTTGAAGCAACTGATCCTTTTACCGAAAAATTCGTTTCAGATGCTGTGGCTTCGCTTCACCGAGCACAACATACTCAAAATTGAGGAACAGAGGGTGTCTTCTAAGGTGCAACACGTTGCTGAAAATTCCACTGTTCGGAACCACCTCACTCAACGCCTGACTTGGCGATTTTTCTTCACCACAAATTGGAGCCCAAAACCCAGACTTCTCCAATCTGGAATAAGGAACCTGCAGGTGGAGGTGCCCAAAATGTGCCCAATTTGGGCAAAACCCACAATTTGTGCCCAATTTGCCAAACTGGAGCCCATTTGACTTCAGGGTGCTGTGAGGTCACCTCTACTGTTCTTGCCGGCGCATTCACTTCTCTTCCTTGCCCTACGACTTCTCTATTGCAAGAAACCTTCTTCTTGGGAGCTCAGAGCCCACGCATATGAATATGAATGGCGCAAAGCACTGCTCCCCAAACAGGCTTGCACTCGATTCTCAACTCGAAATTAAAATAAAAAAACCGTTTCGAATCAAATGGGGCGGTTAGGTGCAGCACCAACGGCAACCAACGACCCCGCGTCGTCGTCATCGTCATCGTCCTCCCAACGACCACAGACCACAGCGGCGTCACAGGCAGCGCTGCCAAGGGAAGTGTGCGGGGACGTGGCAGCCATGACTGAGGAGGCGCGGTTCGAGTGCGGCGACTTCCAGCCCGTGCACATTGCTGCCGGCGACGGCCGCTGGCTGCAGGTGTGTGCCACTCCTGGTTGTGTGTGTGGTGTGTGGTGTGTGGTGTGTGTGGTGTGTGGTGTGTGTTGTGTGTTGTGTGTGTTGTGTGTGCGTGCGTGCGCTTGTTGTTTTTGTTTTGTGAGCGCTGGGGGTCGGCGTGGCGTTATTGTGGGAGACCAAAATGAGGTTGGTGAAGAATAGGAATAATATTATCATGACTTTATTTACCGTGCCTATTTTTTTGTTGACACCAGTGGAACCTGTCTTTTCCTATCTTACATTTCTTGTAGATTGTGAGTGCTACATATGGGGGTAGAGCTCCTAACAGGGATGTTACTGAAAGCATACGCAACCTTGTCACTGAGTCTAGTATCCATGTGGAGGGAGGGATTCACACACGTATTGGTGACCCTGAACCGGGTACTCCAAAGAGACTGGTCATTGTCTACAGGTTCCTACCTGTCTTCTCTTTGAACTGGTCAGGCCACGATCCTGTGACGATATCTGCACCTGACGGATTTGCACTAAAGATCGCGCGTGCCCATATGCTTGGCCGTGATCTGACATCTGCACTCTCAGGCTTGATTCGCCACAACTCAGTAACTATTGACAGCACAGTCTTTCAACGAATGGGGGAACCTTATCCAGATAGTTGCTGGCTGATCATTGAATATGTGTTGCTAACCCTGCCCGATGGAAATTCAGTGAAAGTATTCAGCTGTTGCGATTTCGAGCCTGTAGATATTTCAGCACCTGAGGGCCACACTCTCCAAGTACTAAGTCCCCAAACAAAAATAAAGGAAATGACATGAAAACTTCAGATTGTGCATTCTACATACGGTGGAATGTCTCCAAACCGTTCTGTAACAGACAAAATAGCTGCCCTAGTTACTGGCAATGCCATACACGTTAGTGGGGGCATACATACTCGCATTGGAGATCCAGAACCAGGGACCCGGAAGACTCTCACAATTTTCTACAAATTTATTGCCAAGAAGAGTTTCTCGTACTTCAGATGTGCAGATTTTGAGCTTGTGCGCATCGTTGCACCTCCAGGATATACACTCAACGTTGGTTTGTTTCTTTTCAAATTACATACTGAGTGGACTTTTTAGGTTATTGACGCTACTTATGGAGGCAATGACCCAAATCGTGATGTGACCGAGCGAATCCGAGGGTTGATACATAACAATACCGAAATCCATGTAGTTGGGGGTATTCATACCCGAATTGGGGACCCGGAGCCTGGTGTACCCAAGACACTGAACATCACCTACCAATTTATTCCTGACGGACAGTACCATGCGGAAATGGAATTCCGTTGTGGCGATTTCGAACCAGTACATATTCATGCACCACCAGGGAAGTTACTACAGGTAATTACAATCCCATTGTTGTCTCCTTGCCAAAAACAAAAAAATCAAGGTGACCAGGGCCACTTATGGAGGAAATCAACCATTCCGTGATGTCACTGATAAAATAGCTTCTCTGGTTCTGCGCAATTCGATTGATGTGGATGGTGGTATTCATACCCGAATTGGGGACCCCGAACCTGGTATTCCTAAACGGCTTGTCATACGTTACAAATTGGAACAACTGCCGATTGAGACATTCACATGCGGCGACTTTGAACCCGTTCACATTGTTGCACCCCAAGGCTATTCCCTTCAGGTTCATTCCTCTCTACTACCAAATGCTTCACACACTCACAAAAAAAACAGATACTACGAGCAACCTATGGTGGGTATAATCCCGACCGGGATGTAACAGAGAAAGTAGCTGCACTTGTTTGTTCCGGCTCAATCCACGTTGATGGTGGAATTCATACCCGGATTGGAGACCCTGAGCCTGGAACACCCAAGAGGCTAGTTATTCTCTATGCATTTTCTCGTTTATGCTGAGTGCACTACACTTCTGTTCAGTAATTGGCACGTGACCTCAGTTTTTGTTTGTTAAAGAAAAGCACAATAAAAGAATTTCTATTATCCCCAATCATTCCTTCTATGTGCAAAATGGAGGAGAGGAATTAAATGTGTAGTGGCTAGTAGTACAGGTGCTGCAGAAAGCCAAGGGAGTGCCTAGCACCGACGGTGCTTGTTTGTGCGTGAAGTACTGGCTTCCAGTACCACTGAGGGGTCCGGTGGAGTGGGTGAAGTGTTGCTCACTTTGGCTTTTATGCTTGTTGCCAGGAGTGAAAAGAGCTTGTCTACATTTATATTCTCCTTGGCACTTACTTCTCTTTTGAGGTGTGAGGGTTTTTTTTGTTCTATGAGTGAATGGCATACAGAAATGTAATTTTCATGGATTCCGCGAAGGTTTGTGCACATCGAAGTTCAACGGCACGTTTAGTGGTCAAATCCACCTTGTGAACTGGGGTAAGAAATGGAAGAAAAAGAATTAACCATACTTTTGTGCCAACGATGATTTTTATTACATCAGGTGATGCATATCTGTCAATTTCTTCAAACCATTGTTTGATGTTGTGAAAGGATGCAAGGTCGGTAGTGTCACTTCAATTTGTAAACAAAAAAAAGAGAGAGAAAATGAAGCCGATTTTTACACACTAGGCAACGATAATGCCTTGTGCACCTCTATAGTCTTGACAGTTGTTAGAGGGAAAAAAATGCCAAAGTAAAGTGCCATTGACACACAAGAACTTGTTATAGTTCGAAATCTTTTTCAAAACAATTAAAACTTGTGCAACAACAAGGAAAAGCGTACCGTTCCTGTCCTGCAGTGTCCCACTGAAAAGTGCAAAGAGAATAAGAAACAAATACGAGGAGATAGAACATACAATTTGTAGTTTGATTATTGTCGAGTCCACTTGAATTGTGCGTACTTTCTGCAATACAGAGAAACTTTTATTTTAACGGAAAAACAGACTCCAGTCACATACAAAGTCAACTCCTAGACATGAATGAAAAACGAGCACATTACTACATCAATAGCAAACCTATTGTGCTGATGTATGTGTCACTGTACATGTTATCCTACATTAGTGTTACTTCCCCGTTATTTTCTTGGTTCCATACCGAAAATCGCAATAAAAGGCAGCCTGCATAAATTAAGAGGCACTGAGTAAGAAGTTCAAGAATACAAGTGAGGGAGAAAAGGAGGGATTGACAACAAAGTAAAATCCATTACTTTTTCCAACTCCAGCGTCACCAATGAGAAGTAATTTAAACAGGTAATCACTGTTCAGTGCCAAGAAGAAGAAAAAGAAAAAAAAAGAAAAAGAAAAAACCACATTAGACTCTATGCTTGTGACACCCTAAAAAAACAAAACAATGGGTCCCATAACGCACTATTCAACGACTGAACACATCGACATTTCACGGTTATCTCTTCCCCTTCTTTTTTTAATTTTTTTTTGTTTGTACAGCTGTCCACTGAGATGATTGGGATTCTGTGGCCCTTCGAGGAAAAGAAACCCCCATCATATCTCCAGATACAATGGACTTGGTCACACTCAAGGACAAAGAGAAAAAGAAGAAGCATTGGGCACTGAGCTTTGGTTTGTTTCGTTCTATTTTGTTTTCTTCAGGCCACAGGAACACAGGAAAAAAAAAAGGAGGACTGGGGAGATAGAACTCAGTGACTATGGAGATAGAGGCGGTGATGGCATTTAGATGCTGGAAGGGTACAACATGACGCGGACCCTTTTTCCCATTGCACAGGGGGGGAGGTTGTGCCTGAATTTAGCGCGAACAACGCCGTTGCCTCCGTGGTGTCGGGTGACTTTTCCCCAAATAACTCTGTATGTGTATGTTAATTGTGGGAGAACGAGGGTGGTATGTGATGATTGTTCAAAAGTTTGGTGAAGGTTTGGTGTTTATGTGTAGGTAGTTTTCACTTCATTATAATTTAAATTCAGCATTGCGTTATGTTGAATATATTGGAATTCTTGCAAGGGAAAGAAAGCACATGCCTCTTGGTGGTGCCGTTGATTGGTTTCTTGGCTTTGTAGACATAGGCAATTCGTTTACCCATGTAGAATCGGGTGTCGGAACGGCAATTCACGTTCTCGATTTTGATGAGGTGTTGGTTCGTGTGTTGTGTGTGGTGTCCCCTAAGCCAGCGTCATTCATGGAAGCCAAAAACAAAAAAATTAATACCTCCTGTACCCCATGAACACTCCATCAACGTGAAGTCTGCACCAAGTGTTAGAACAGGCAGAAAAAAAACCAGCAAGAACGAAACGAGTAATTCTATAAGAACATGTGATACCTGGCCTTCATCTTGGCACGAACAATATTGCGACAAATATACGGCCGCAGCACCACAAGGAAAGAATAATTGAACAAAATTGAAAAAGAAAGGGAAAAAACGACTTTCAGGAAAAAATACCAATTGCACATCTGATGAGAAGAGAGGACCCACACTCCCAGGGAGAGGGACTGACCCCAGCAACATTTCGATGAACACTCACGTCGGGGATATCCTGGAGTACTTCGAATCACACAGACGAAGCATTCTATGTGAGATCGGGTCATCAAATCAGAAATAACCATAAACCGAGTGAGTCAGTCAATAAGATGCAGCTGAGTTGTGAACTATCAGGACATACGGGTGATGTTCGTTGTGTCACGGCATCCCCGACTATGTTGTTCACTGGTTGGCTTTTTTTTTTTGGTTGTTTTTGCACGGTGCTAATGGGGGAATATTTATATTTAAAGGCTCGAGAGACCATAGTATTAAAGTGTGGCAAATGCTTGCAGAGAACACAGAAAATCCTCAATACACTCTTCTCACTACACTTAATGGCCATACCAATGCAGTTGGCGCCTTGATGTTTGATCCTTTTAGTGGTGTGTTAAGCACCAGCGAAGTTCTATCCTTTTGTACGAACTGCTTTGTAATAGGTCACCTGGTTTCTGCGGGATATGACAATGCTGTCATTCTTTGGGACCTACAGAAGTTTGACATTGCAGGAACTTTGACTGGCCATGAGGAACTTTTATTATGGCCCTGTTAACTTTTTGACTTGACAAAACAGAAATGTGTGTGTGCTCTTTCACTCACTGGTCTAGGACAAATAGTTTCAGGAAGTTGGGACAAGTATCTTTCTTCCCTTTGGCTTGAGTTTGATACCAAGTATAGCACAGCACGAGTTTGGAATGGTACAGAGTGCCAGTTTGTGCTTTCTGGACACACGGCATCTGTTTGGGCAGTCCTTGCACTTCCTAACGGATTAATTGTAACAGGTATCTATATACCATAAAGAGGGGATTTCTTAGTTGTTAATCTGGATGTGAAATCTGATGCCAATTTAACACAGACAACACCTTCCTCCTTTCAAGGCATATACATGATACCTCCACACAAAAAAATTAGGTTCAGCAGATAAAAGTATTAAATTGTGGAATGGTGCTACTTGCACAAAAACTGAACTACACCACACTGATTGCGTTAGAGGGCTCTGCCTTGTTCCGGAAATTGGATTCCTCTCTTGTAGTAATGATTGGTAGCATTAATTAATTGAAGTAATTGTCCTAATCCCTACTGGTAGTAACGTGTGCCTCTGGACAATTGATGGAAGTTGTATAGGGACATATCCCGCACATGCGGGATTTATTTACTCCATTTGTTATTTGCCACTGACAGCAGAGTATGCAACCGTTTCTGAAGATAGGAATTTGAAGATCTGGAAAGGTTTTTCCTCTACGAATTTCCTATCACACCAACCCAAACCAAGGTTCTACGGAAGTTGATACTGTGACCCATCCCTCAACGGTGTGGGGTGTCTTCTCTCTTCCGAACGGCGATATAGTGACTGGTATAAAAAGTCCCCTTAGGTTCCATTAACTGGATTCTAGGTGCCTCTGATGGAAATGCACGTATTTGGACCCGGGACCCAAGAAGGATTGCATCGGAAGGGGTTCGACAGGCATATGCAGCCACACTCCAATCCACACAAGCACAGTATGCCCTTACTCCTTTGGACAAAGCTCACCACACAAGAACAGCAGAATCGATCAATGTAAGCGCCCTACCTGGGTTGAGTGTGCTGTCAGCACCTGGCAAATTCGACGGTGAACCAAAAGTTGTGAGAAATGGAAATGTGGCAGAAGCTTACAACTGGAATGAGGCTTCACATAAATGGGTGTTGATTGGTGAAGTGGTAAATCAAGATTCTGCCGCCTCTTCTGGTGTTCATAGTCGTGTGATGTATAAAGGGAAGGAGGTAAACTTGTCAAGGTTTTTTTTTAAGTCTCACCCAAATCCAAGTATGATTATGTATTCGATGTTGATTTGGATGGCAGGAAGTTCAAATTGGCTTATAATAACAATGAAAATCCATACATAGTGGCACACAATTTTTTGGCAGATGTAACCACCCACTAATTAGTTTACATTTGATGTATTACCCTAGAATGATCTTGAGCAAACTTTCATGGAAGATGTTAGAAAAACAACTGTTCTTCTTGCCAATTAATATCACTGTTTGAAGATTGTACGATTTATTGACCAAAACACTCAAGATGTAGTCATTGGAGAAGAAGAACCCCGGAATCTTGCACCTCTGCCTTTTACTGGTTTACTATTTGCATGTTCCTGTATAAATCTCACTGGAGTAGGTGACGTTAGGTATACAGGACCTGAGAATAAGTTTGGGCCCCGTCTATCTGCTGCTGTTCCACCACACAATCCTTTTGTTGGTAAGCTGAGTGAGCATTTTTTTTTCAATAAATGTGCATAGAACCTCTTCCCACTGCCAAGCCCAAGCTCATTCCTTATGTACAGTTGCACGTCATAGATTTCATGTTAATACTAATTTCAGACTACAACTGTGTGCTTCCAATCTCCAAATTATGAGGGTTTGGAGAGAACTCTCATGAAGTTCAGTGATGCCATTAGCTTTCCTGTGTGATTCGGAGCTTTGTAACACCACCTTTGTTTAATCGTATTCTGTAGATGTCTCTGAGCCCCAGTGAAAAAATTAGTGTGACAAACTTACTGGTTGCTCTAAAAAGTACAGGGGAACAATCCCTTTTCATTTTAAGTGCGTGCAGGTAACAACGTGCAGCTTGGGCCAACAGACGTCCAACTTTTACAAAAGTTACTGTCTTGGCCTGTTCAGAACGTTTTACCAGGCAGGTCCCACTTTTATCCTCAAGAGCCGACAATGTATTTAGTTGTGGATCTTTTTGGTCAACTAGTTTTACATCCGGCAGCTTGTCAACCATTAGCTTTAAACTGGACAGGTGAGGACATTGTCTCCAAGATATTGAATTACTGTCAGTCCTCTTCGACAGACAATCTGAGAATGCTCTGTGTGAGGTTTTGATATTTTTCGTAGTACCTTTTTACAGCTGCGTTAAGATTCATCGCGAATGCCTTAGTAACTGGCCATCTACAACCCATGTTCGACGCACATAAGAGCACGGTATACCTTTCAACACACACGAACCCAACTCTAATTGTAACAGGCACTCGAATTGTTCGCTGAACTCAGCAAATCTCACAACGAGCACTTAAGATTTGCTATTGTTTCAGCCATCCTCAAGTGTGTTCTTCTTTTCCTCCCATGCCAATGGATAACTTTTTTTTTTCCTTTTCGCAGTCTCGCAGTAAAGATGCCAGCCATAATAGAAAAAGCACAGTGCATCTCCATTCTTTGTGAGGTAGTAACCCATTAGTCAGTCAATCACCCCCACCCACAACCAACTCAACAAACCCAAGGTCCTGGTCACAGATGAACGAGTAAATATCTTGGGGAGAACCGTTCTTGCCCTAGGCACACTCGTGACCAACGACCCTCTACACCTCGAAGTACTCCGGTCACTCGACACATCACAACGCCTCACCACCCTCTCCACTTCCACCCCTGAACAAACTCTTGCTCAATGTGCCATCGCACTTCTGAACATCCTCAAATCCTAAAAAAAAACACAATAAGCCCGAAAAAAAGTGGAATAAATAACGGACCGTAACACAATTATTTCTCTATCAACGAAATGGAGGTATAAATTTAGGTACCTTTAATTAACTGAGGGAGTGCCTCCTCACATCACACTCTGTGCATTTATGTGCATGCTGTGCTCAATGGACCATAGATCGAGGTGCTACGAGGACGATGTAAGGGGTGTCAAGATCCGCTCCTTGACAGTGGAGCACCCCCCACATTGGTTTTTGTGATGAGAAACGCGAACAAGACTGATCAACCAGGCGCTGATTTGGAACATGAAACACTATCCAATACCGCACAACTTCTTTTAGTTGGTACCACGTCACTCACACCCATTATGGATGATTTGATCAACTAGGCGCTGATTTGGAACATGAAACTGTTGTTGTTATTACTTTTACTAGTGCCTTCATGGTAGCTGCCATGCTAGCTGTTCTTTTGCGTGGAACTCTCTAAGTTTGAGAACGCACCACAAACAAACCCCAAGTGTTGAATGAGTGAGGAAAAGAGGAAAAAAAAAAAATTTCAGTTTCACAAGTCAAAAAAAATGTTTCCACATTAGAATTGAGGGGGTTTGGATGGATTGGATGGATTGGATTGGGGTCAGTTGTCTGTTTGTTTGAACTGCGTGACCACGACGACTAGTAGGGGGGGACAGGGCATTTTGAGTCTAATGTGCAGTCAGCATTGCAGTTGGGATTGGCGAAGATGCAAGGATGCCCAATCAAACCCTTGTTGTGCAAGTGCCAGACCAGAGATGTAACGGAATGGCCACGAATCCCAGTTGGCAAGTGCTCATAACCGCCAGGTGCCCCATAAATTCTACAATCAGAGTGAGTTGTGGTTTCTTGTGGCGAGACACTTACTCGCCGATTTGCAGTTCTCCCTCTCCTATGGAGCATATCTCAAATGTTCGGTTGGGTCCGGCAACTCTTCCTCACAACTAAGGATCCAGGGGTGCTGTGCAGCATCCGGCGCAATTCAACATCGCCAATGGAACCAGCGAACCATATTTGATTGCATAATGTCACCATCTGTGTTGGAGGGTGTGTTTTGTTAGTGTATTGTTAGAGAATGGTTCTCCATACCGCTATGAAATGGGCCTGATTCACTGGGAATGACCCTAAGCATTGTGCGAGGTTGTAGAACTGCTTCGCGGTTAAGTCACGACCGATACCTAAAGTGGGGATGAGTGACTGAGGAGGTGGTATTGGGAATGTGTTTTTGACTGTGTGTTTTGAGGGGTGGGTTACCAAGTGGCGACTTCTTCACGGCCCCAATCAATTCTCGTTTCTGATTCAAGCCTGCAGTTACATAGGCACGGAACTTCTTCCAGGTAACTTCCAACTCAAGCCCAAAGCAATTTGTCGACCAACTCCGTGCTTGGTCGTGGGGAATACTTATCTTTAGGGCTATTTCCTTGAGCATTCTAACCACTGTGCCAATGTTGGGTCTCATTGTGGGATCGTGGTGCCACATAGCTTCGATTAATGTCTTGATGTGTCTGTGGCCTATGCCTACAGGTGGGTCTCGCGCGAAGAGCAACGGCGCCTCGCACGGGCCCCTCCAATACCCAGGAGTCGTCGGCTTCTTTGCTATGCCTGGGGAGCAGGCCCGGCCGACCGCCGCAGCCCCAACCACAACCGCAGGGCCGGGGCCGCGGCCGCGCATCCAGGGCCGCTGCCGCCGCCGACGTAGGACGCCCCCGCTGCCCCGCCCACCACCACCCCAGCCCACTAGTGCTAGCACCATAGGATTAAGGGATACGAATGGTGGTGAAAATACTCACAGCCCTCGCCTTCATCATAGGCACCACAGCAATCATCACTGCCACTTGCACTCCTCATCATCCACCAGGTCACACCACACTCCCATCTCCAACTCATCCATAATCATTAGGCAACCAGCAGCTCAACAGCAATGCCAAGAAGAGTGGTGGAGAACCAGGGGGAACAACCTCAATCATCATCAGGTGAGGAGTCACAATCAGAAGAAGAGGATTACGAGGACCAAATGACACCAGAGTCTGAAGATGTAGAGGTGAGTGCCTCTAGTTCCAAGAGACCTTGCACCACACCTATGCCTCCAAGACCAAAGCCCATCCCCTCAGAGGTAAATGTGGCAGGTGATGATGGTGGTAGTACTGAGACATTAATCGAAGCTATGTGGCACCACGATCCCACAATGAGACCCAACATTGGCACAGTGGTTAGAATGCTCAAGGAAATAGCCCTAAAGATAAGTATTCCCCACGACCAAGCACGGAGTTGGTGGACAAACAGTAGTGTAGATTGCACGAAGAACAACCTATTCTGATCTGTTGTGTTGGTTGGTTGTGTTGATTTGATTTTTGGGCTGTGTGGTGGGGAGCCGCCGAGGGGTGGTTAGAGCTATAGAACTGGGGAAGTGGAGTTTAGTGGGATGTGTGGGGATTGCTTAAAAGCTGAATCTCTCAGAGGCACAGCGGGGAGCAAACAACCGCAAACCCACACCAATAACACCACTGAGAAAAAGGGGATTGTCTTAGTTACTCCCGCACTATGCGGCTTCACCACCACACACTACTTCTCTAATTTACGGCGGGTGTTTCAGGTCTTCTGATAGGAAGCCTGGAACGCGTCACTTGGGATTTGGTGGGAAAAAGCGCTTGTTTGCTCAGCCAGGGATTCTGGGTCAAATCTAACGAATAGCTCGAATTCCTGGGGTCGCCCAAATTTCTAACCTTATAAATTCCCGTTAAGAGATGTCGGGTTGGGGTTGTGGTGTCGTAGTGGGGAAAAAAAAAACCCACCGCTTGTTGCCGCCATCATTTAAGTTCCCCTCGTAGAAGCTCCGGGGCCGATGCCGATCCCTCGTGCAGAGGTAATTTTTGAACTCGACTTCGGGAGACGACGCCATGTCCATCGACAAAATTTTGTGATTTCTTGTTGCTTTTTTTTGTTTTCTTTTCTTCTGAGGCCAAATGACTCTGTTCCATTGAGTGTGCTGTCAGCACCTGGCAAATTCGACGGTGAACCAAAAGTTGTGAGAAATGGAAATGTGGCAGAAGCTTACAACTGGAATGAGGCTTCACATAAATGGGTGTCGATTGGTGAAGTGGTAAATCAAGATTCTGCCGCCTCTTCGCTAAGTAGCACGTTGGTTGAAAGCGATGACTACCATGAGTCAATGGATCCACTTTTTATTGCAGGGTACCCGGGTGATGAAAGCAGTTGCTTAGATCCAAGCATAAACACCCAAGAAACTAATCATTTTTTAGTGCAGTCTCTCACTGGCAGTTACGGAACAGATACACATTCTGTTTCAAAGCCTCTCGAGGTAGAAGCAGCCAGTGAGAGCCCAGTGATCAATGGTATTCACAATGGGGAACTACCCTCTGAGGATAAAGAAAAATCTGATGAATCGAACTATCCCAGTGTAAGGACCTACACTGGGAACCACATGTCTATACACACTGAATCCCTGTCTCCTGTGGAGTTGAGTGCTATTGGAAACTCTTCTTTTTCTGGGGCATCTTTATCCTCATCTCTATTTCCTACTACAATGAATTCCTTGAATTGCTCTGTTTCTGATGCAAGTTTTCACTCTTCAGAAGAGCAAGGTTTTTCAACCCACCCAAGTTTCACTGCAAATGAGAATAGAGGTTCACACAAAGGGGCCAGTTTCTCCAGCAAACAATCCAGCAGAAAACACAGAGGCATACATGAGACTTCACAAAGACCTCAATTTGGGAGCTGCATTCAGGATTATTTATTTATTATTATTTCCTGTAGTATGTCAGCCAGTGGGTGAAGATATTGATGGTTGTTCAGATCAAAATTTAAGTAGTGGTATGACCTTCACAACAGAATCTCTTCACATAAGTTCTCTGCCTGAATCGACCCTGTCTTCCAAGTCCTTCCAGCCTCTTCCTAGATCTCGAGCGTGGGATGGTGTTTTTGGAACTGAAGAAATTGAAGCTCTTGACACACTTGAAACCAATGGCACAATGTCACATTATTTTCCAATCACAACGAGCTCGGGGAGTCTTTCCGATTGCATAACGAGTCATCAAATCACCAATCCTTCAAGGAAAGGCAGTGCACAAAGCACGAAGGAGAGCATAAAGACAATTGCAAGTCTTAAAGAGAAAGACAGTACCTCTGCCACCCAACACAATTCAGTTCTAGTCTCTGAGCATTCAGACACTACTGAAGGCATAAGTGTTGTATTGGGTTTGAACACATCCATGGATATCGGAGATGAAAGTGAAAGTGAAGTAACCCTGATTGTTGGTTCAGAAGACACTCTCACAGAAGAAACTCAGAGTAAGAATGGGGATGGGGATGGGGATGAAGACTGGTGGGTTGATGAACTGGAAGTGAGTAATGAAAGGTCTGCAGACTCAAAGACAAACAAAATAGAGGAAATGACACTCCATTCCCAATCTCTCTCCACAAAGTGCAGCACCAGTGGGTGAGGACAAAAGTGGAGGCGTCAGGAAGTTCAATTTGGAAACTACTTCTGGCAGTTTCTTGAAACTCTCGCGGTTCAAATCAATCCCGACTGATGAAAGTAGTCTGCTTGATAGTACACAATCAAAGGTCTCTGTGGATAGTGGAGTTTTTCTTTTCACAAGTGCACATGACCAGACTAGTTCTATCCAGTCATCACAATGCACTTGGTCAGTACATTCCACATCAATTTGATGTTAATACCTCTAACCTTTGACTGAACTTGCCTACAGGTTGGCACTAAATCTTTGATGTTGGTTCTGCACATGGGTGTGTTTTCTTGACAGTAAAAAGAAAGGAAGTTCTATCATTTTTTCTATTTGTCGACAAGGGAATTCTTAACAAACACTAGGAGCTACTATCGCTTGAGGGGGTCTCGGCATCACGGTCATTATCATTCCCCTCACTTGGTTCATCATGCCCCTCGCTCGTCTCATCCTCGTCATCCCCCATGCTTGGCTCGTCCTCGTCGTCAGCATCATCCCCCTCACCTGGTTCGTCCTCATCGTCCTCACTGACATTAGCATCGCCTTGCGCGTCAGCGCCGTCATCGGCGTGAGTGTCCAACGGTCCATGAGACTGTGATGGAGCAGCTGTTGAAGTCACTGAATGTATTGCTGTTGTATTGGTAGCACCGCAATCAATGTTGAGCTGCTTGTGTGGATTAAAAAAGTGTGCATAGGTCGGGATTGCTCCTGGCTCAGTGCCTGCTGTTTCAGACATGAAATATGCAAACCACATAGAGGCATCCTTTGAATTCATTGTACCGGCAGGGTGCTGACCATTAGAGTCCACATATGAAAATGTCACCCCAGCCTCACTTTTCACACCACTTTTTCGTAGGCTGTTAGCAAGTGGTACTGGCTTGGAGAAGTCAGCAGCAATAAATGGGCCCAAGTCATATTGTTGCCGCACTGCCATCAAATGAGTGGAGAATATTGACAACTGGCCCTGAGTGGTTGATCCATTGCCACTTTGATCCTCCACAACAAACTTAAAGGAACGAAGGGAGAGGTTTTTCATGCACTTTATGCTATGTGAAAGAACACACCTGCAAATTACGGAACACTTCGTGTCCATGAGTCCTCGACTCCATAAATGGAGCCAGGCCCTGATCCAAAAGGCCTCGCACATGTGCATCTCCAACTCTGAACTCAATTTTGAAGGGGGACCTGGCCCGTATATCAATCAAATGATGGGTTTTTACCTGCCTGCAAATTTCCTATGTGGGAGGTGAGGTTGGTTTGGAATTGAATTGTGAAATTCTCACCTTTATATACTCGTAACACTGCAATTCAAATGGTGCCCTTTTCGTAGCGGCCTTCAGCCGGACAGGTTTCACACCTTGGGGGGTCCATGGTGGGGAACATGGCAGTATTGTAATGGGCCACATGAATAAAACTTTTTTCCCAATGCCACTAGTCTTCATAGCTTCTGCAGTCATCTTACCCAAATCATACTCCCCAGGTCGCACCTGGGGTGGGTCAACAACTTCAACCAACGCAGAGCAATCACCCCAGGGTTCCGTCACACGAAATTCTGTCATCATCGAATCGCTTGTCCTCAGAATATTGGATTTTTCTGGTGCCTGGGGATTTTCAGTGGCAGTGCCTTTGTTGCTTGTGAGGGGGGTGCAGCTTTCTGCTGTGGTTGTCGTGATGGCTGTTTTATCTCTTACAGCTGGCAATTCAAGAAGGGTCCCACACTGTGCAATTAGATCTTTTTGTAGCTCATGTATCTTATATTGTTGCTTAAGTTCCAGAAGACGGAGTTTGTACTTCAGAATTTTCTCACCACTTGGGACTTTCTTTTTTCTCTTCATGCCAATACGATTTTCTGACTTACTACTTGCAGGCTTTTCAGAGAAGCCACGGGCTGAACAGCTGCAACCAATTGAGGCAGTACTATCCCCAGCACCAGGAACACCACAAAAAGCTTGTGCAGTGGATGCACTGCTTTGATGTGATGCCCTAGAGTTTTTTGACTCAGTGAAGAGATATTTGTCACCTTTCTTACTGGCTCCAGAAATTCGCGAAAATTCCTTACTGGAGATTGAATCCTTGTCCTCTGAAGGGGTATTTACGGCGCTATCTTCTTTTGGAACGTCCTCAGAAACGGTTTGAAGTGGAGGCAGGCGGCTTTGCAATTTCTGTATCTGTTGTTGAATTTGTTGCAATTGGTCTTGTAGTTGCTTCGGCTCTACCAATTGACTAGGTGGAATGGTTTCTTTTTGGACCGTATCTGCTTGGGGGAGTGTTTCACAGTTTGAAAGGTCAGTACCTAGCGGAAGCGAGGGTGGTGGAACAGAATCTTGAATGTGATTAGTGTGAGTTAGTTTGCGTGTTGTTAGGGGAGTGTACCAGTGTTAGTCGAGCTCGAGTTTGAAGAAAAGCTCGAAGGTGAGGTTGAGAATTGTTCCTTTTTAGAAATTATAATGTGCATGAATGGTTGTGAAGAACGTACCAATACAGTTATGAAGGTGGATGGATGCTGACCTGTTTGTGTATTAAGTAGTGGAGTGGCAGGTAGCGCAGCGGGGATTTCCGGAATGTCCCCATATTTTTCACCTGTTGCTGTTGGGCCGAATCTGTGGCGCCAAGCTGGCTGTGGCATAGTGTTTGGCAAAGGCGCGACAGGTGGAGCAGTACGAGCACCAGAAACATCATTCTGATTCTGCTCTACTGCTGAATCTTGCTGTGGTTGAACTTTTCCACTAAGAAGCTGGTGGTAAGGAGGTGGACTCACAGAATTTGGCGAATTTGTTTGTGTAATATGTGGTGTAGGTTCAGCTGTCTCCTCTACACGATATCTCTTTGCAGGACTGACACTGACAACGACGCAATCGTCACTTGCACTACAAACTTGGTTTGCGTGGCCTTTCTTGGTGTGGTGCTGGTGATGATGATGATGGCGATGATGGTGATTACTATTATGTGCGTTGACGCTGCGGTCAGTTAATTGTGGTTGCTGTGGTGCATCAGCACAGCTCTGAGGGTCTTGCAGGTAGGTTGAACTTGCACAACTGTGGGTGCTGCTGCTGGCCAAGGGCTGTGAGGGGCGCGTAGTAGTAGTGCTGGTGTGCAGGAGCTGGGGAGGCGGGGGCGGCGGGGCCCTCGGCCTGCCGCGTCTTTGTGGCTGTGGGGCCGCACGGTCTGAAGACTCCGCGGGAGGGTGGGGCTGCTGCTTCTGCTGGGCGAGCCACTTAGATCTAAGCTGCGAGTGTTCCTGCCGACCTCGGACCTCCGCGGCCGCAGAGGGGAGGCGCTGTTGCTCATCACGCGGTACCCATCTGATCCCACCGGGGTTTGCCAACGCCCACTCAACGTACTCCGGTGAACGGAAGATAATGTAGGTTACATGCCCTCTGTACGATGTCACAATGGGTTGTTTTTCGTACAATCTACACCGGTGTGCAAATGTGATGAGAAGGAGGCCTTCATTTCGTCAGGCATTAAACCCCAAATTTTGAAAAACCGCGTACAAAAAACTGGAGCGGGCAGGAGTTTTTACACTTGGGAGGGGTCGTTTGTTTGCGGTTGGCGTTGGGGAGGAAAAAGGAAAAAAAACAAAAAATCTA